>WEKX01006030.1:5782-19547 GCA_013390025.1 Pitta sordida
CCCACACAAACAGGGTATCCCTCACTGAAATAACTACACCCAAAAGGAAAGTCCCAACAACAGCAAGACACGGATGAAAATAATAGTGATGTCTGGCTATCGTCAGGCAGGGGCTTTAGCGAGAAGCGACGGATGATGCAGCTGGGAGAAGATGGCTGCGGGATCGGGGTGCAGCTGGAAGAAGACGGCTGTGGGATCAGGATGCAGCTCGGCGCGGTGGAGGGAGGGTGACAGAGCGAGGCTGCCTCTTGCTGTAGCTTTTAAAGCCCCTTTAGTTCCTCCCTGGTTGTGCCCCCCCTGTCCAATGGGATGAAGCTCCAAGCTGTCGATCCCGTCTGTCTCTCCGGAAGAGCTGGTGTTTTTACGTCATCATCAAGGTGACCTCTGGACTCCCACGTGGCTGCCCCCCGGCCCCTACGGGGAACCGGGTAGGTGCACCGCGACCACGCCACTGGCACCACTCCAGTGGCGGCAAGAGGGGCTGGGGGGGGAGGAAAAGCTGTGGGCAAAGCCGTGCCACCACACCCCCCGCCCCACCCCTCATCACGGGAGAAAATGGAAAACACCCTCACAAATAAAAACCAGGCACATCTGTGTTAAATCCCCTCTCGTCCCGCGGGGAGGGGAGGGGGGCAAGGAAGAGGGAAATTAAAAAAGCAAACAGTTAAAATTTTTTTCCTTTGTAAACATGTAAAACAAAACCTCTAACACCAAACCCATGACACCGCCAAGGATGCAGTGGTGCCGTTTAAGAGTTGGACACAATGATCCTTTAGGCACCTTTCCAACTCAGACTATTCAGTGAATCTGTGTGAATCTTTGTTGGTTTGTGCTTTCTGTTTGGATGTAGGTTGTTTTCTTTCCATGTAATTGTAGTCCCAGACAAAAGAGTTTTTAAATTCTTTCAGAGAATTTAATTTCCAGTATGCCTCTAACCCACTGGAGTGACATTGTGAGAGAGACCACACAAAGAGTTTGTGGGTTGCAAGAAAAGGAGAATGGAAGAGTTGATTAAAATTGCTAATGGAAGGCAGGGTAGCTGTGCCCGTTCTGCATGTGTATGTACACTAGTTGCATGTCTGCATTATTTCCATTGATAACTTATTTTTACCTGAGGAGAATAAAAATGCACTCAGTCATTTTGGTCAAAGTAAGGCTCTTCCAGACGCTGTGTTAGTGAAGACTTGTAAATTAAAGCTTCAGCTTTGCCCTAAGAGTAGTTTAATGTCAAAGAGCTCAGTTCATAGTCAAAGAAAAAACCCAAGGTTTTGATCCCATGCTCATTAAAGCCAGCAGGAGTTTTGGCAATGTTTTGAGTAGGAACAGGTTCAGGTTGTGAGTCTACCTTTCCAATGACTTCTTCATTTCAAAAGTGTGTCTCCTTTTTTATTCAGCTAGGAGCTTTCTGTGAAGACTGTTTTTCAACACTGCCTTTCTTGTAAAGCCTAAAAGAACTCATCCAGCTAGGTCAAACTGCAGTGAAGAGCTTTTTGTATCATCCAGCTTGTGGAAAACAAAGAAAAACTAGCTAATGTTAAAATGGCTTTATACCCTGAGACATGCTAAAGGAAAATAGTGTGTAAATGATTTCTTGATATAAAGGTATATTTGGAAAGTTAATTTAATGTAATGCTATCCTTTCTTCCTCTGTAACAGATTGATCATCATTCAGTTCCTTTAAAAGAATTTATTGTTCCATGTGACTGCTGTATTAGATAGCTTTGCACATCTCTTATTCCAACTGGAGCATCCAAGATGGTGTGAGATGCAATAGTTTTCAGCCAAGACTGTGTCTTTTGTTATTTAGGCATCATCAGTACTGTGCTGTGCTGCTTCCATTCCTCTAAGGTTAAAGCCTGTTTTGTGAAGGTAGCTTTTGCATGCTCTTTTGTAATTGTTCTTTTCTTGGTTGTTATGGAGATAAAGCGTATGCAGTGCCTTTTCTGCTTACTTTATCATGCTCCAGGTTCAATAGCACAGTGTACAACCTACTAGGCAACCTATTTATCTATGTCAGTGCTTCAAGTTCAGACCTCTCTTATTTAAGGTATGAATCTATTTTCAGGTATGTTTCTCCAGAATTAATTCAATTTTTTCCCCCAAATTGTGTTAACTTCTGTGGGATTGTAGAAAATATCATGAGAACAGTTTTGGTAAATAAGCAATTTCCTCAAAATAATAGTGTCAATTGTCAGCTGAAGTTGTGTTTCAGCTGTTAAGAGCAACATGACCCAATCTAATATTTTGCACATAAACCACTTGATAACACATAAAACATTTCAGATTATTTTCTCACAGTCCTTAGTGAATTAAAACATTTCAAACGTCTTCATTTTCTACTAGCTGGTTATTTGCTTCAAATACTGTCTGTGATTTAAAAAGAAATGCTAAAGGATGTTACCTTCTTCTCTGCATTTCCCACTGTGAAATTAGATACGTTTTTCTGACCAACTACAGTTATACCCCCTCATTTGCGAGAAATGGGTCATGTCAAAGGTCTTGTGAAATGTCAAACTCGCAAATNTATCAGCCGAGGAACCTCGCAAATGCTTGAAACCGGACTGCGAGAAATTTTCCTCGCAAATCCCCGGGGTCGCAATGGCAAGGTCGCAATGCACCAGGGATGTACTGTAATTGCTCAAATGTGTTATATTCCTTTGCAGAATCAAACCATTTGTTTTCTTCTTTAGTTGTTTTTTTTTTTTTAAAATTAAATTACATTAACTCTGAAAAGTACCTATGGAAGGTCATGAACACCTACAGGGGTTTGGAATCCACCTGTACTTCCTACCTTGTGGAGAAATGTCCTGTGTCAGAACTTGCTTCTTGGGTGTTCCCTCACTGGAGCTGCAGATGAATGGTGCTCTCTCCTGTGAACTGGGCTTTCACCCTGGATGCCTGCCAACACAGACCACAGCATTCCACTATAGCTCCTTTGCCCAGGGGCTGTTTTGTTCTGGAAGAGGCAGCTAGACATTGTGCCAAGCCTACTCTGGAGAGCATTGGTATTAAACAAGTTCGAGGGGTGTTTGTGATGAAACCATAGCTAACTGCAAGAGAGAAATCAGTTCATGAACATTACTTTGGAGGAAGGTTTCTGCTGAAAATCTGAGGTTTATAAATTCCCTATATTGTCAGCTGCACGGGTTAAGCATCTTCTGCACTGAAATGTCTGAACATTAACTGCATTCATAAATTGTGGGAGAGTCTTTGTTCAAGAAAAAAAAGGCATATCTGGCAGCTATAAAATAGGATACATAACATATCTTCATGGCTGTATTTTGCTCTTCAGGGACCACATTGTGCATAAAACATCAACCTTCCTCACTTCCTGAAATTCATTAAATCCAACAGAAATGATCCTGTGAAATGCTTTGGGAAAGAACTCTGCTTATGAAAACATAGTATTAGATCATCCCCTTATAACTCTTTGGGAGGGAAAAATATAAAGAACAACCTTTTTAGATCTCTCTTTTGCTTCATTCTCATAACTTCCATTATGGATTATTGTATTGTGAGACTTAATCCTGTTGATAAAATGACTTCTCTTACTGCTGTGCTGACTTGGATATACTGCATTATGCAGTAATTTCCTTTTAATCCTTATCAAATAAAAGACATGTTAGGACAGTTTTTTAAACCAACTCTCTATTATAGCTTTATATTTCTTCCAGTCAGTATCAGTAATGATAATTTTAGAAAACTTTTTCATGACATCCCAACACTGAACTTGTAATGCTTTGTCTACTGCTTACAACATAATTTCATTTTTTTTCTCCAGAGAAATTTAACATAATTTGTAGATACTAGTCAGACTTTGAGAAAAGCTATCTGTATTTGTAGCATTACTTTTCCAGTCTCCATAATGTCAATGGAGGGACTTAATTCTTGGTGTGACATTCATTTGAGTAAGTCAAGGCTGAATCTAATGTTTAGTATTATATTACAGTCTGGTAGATTTGGAGTGAAGGATGAGTTTAGTATTGTACTAGAAATTTATGTGTGCTCATAGATGATGTAATGCATCCAGTCCTGCTTTGTCACTGTCACATCATAAGATTACATAATGGAGGAAAAGGCAGGGATGAATGTACAGATCCATCTACCTACTTATACACATATATCCTGATACAATATAATTCCATACATATATGTATGTATGTCTTTGTATATGTCCTTTTTTTTTTATTCCTGAGACATAGCGGACATAATATTAAAATAATTGCCAGTCCTGGATTTCTGTGTATCAGAGCTTACTTATGCATCTCTTATGCTACATCAAAAACACACTTCAGCCTGAACTGGGTGGAAATCCCTCTGAGAGAGGTGGCAGCTGGTCTTTCCACTTGTATGCAACCATTGCTCCCTCTAGAGAAAGTGGCATCAGTTTTAGTGATAATGAGTAAACTCAATCTGTTATGTCTGTCCCTTCCTGTTATCAGGGTCTGTGCCTTCATTTCGTCCTTTAGGGAGTCAGCAACTCTTAATAAATATTAGCCACTAATAAGGCATTAACAGTCAGGGTTCATCGATGACTGGCATTGAACCAGAGAAATAAATGCAAGTTGAAGCTGATTGATAATAACTAATCTCAGAACCATCTGTCAGTGGTACATCTGCCCAAACCCTGTGGTTCTGCATCTTGTCTAGCACCACTTTGGATGGGGCTGAGCTGCCAAGTTTGCTGCATCTTGGCTTAAGAAAAGAACCCTTTAGGAACGAGCTGGTGTACTGCTAAAAGATTCCTGCTGTTGAGAGCAAGTGCATACAATATACAACCATTTCAGCAAATTCCAACTTTGTTCTCTATCAGGAGTCATGTAGAAATATTTCACTGAAGTGAATTGCCATATAATACATCAGCTTTTTCATATCTCCTAGTCTTCTTGACTGCCTAGATTAATCTTGGAGGGAAAAACATATTTCCCATATATTTAATGTTTGTGGAATCTTATGGAGAGAGAATGCATTATAGCAAGATATAACATTAGTTATCTCCCTTATAGGGGTGCATATTTCTCAGGGGTGATGAAGCAATAAGTTAGGTTATATCAAGTGAATATTAATAAACATTACCTCACCATCATGTATGCAACATAAGCTATATCTTACAGACAGTATTTAAAAAATAATGAAAAATAATAAGAAATAAGAAGTAATAAGAAATAATAGGAAAAAATGAGCTTAGAGACATGGTCTAGCTGGGGGTGTAGGGCTGGATGGTCCTGTGGGTCCCTCCTGGCTCGGAGTGGCCTGTGAGCCTGTGAGGGAACTAGGTTTATGTTCACCACTCTGGGGTGTGCGTTCGATCTCTGTGCGGGCGTTAGATGGTGAGTTGGACTAGATGATCCTTGTGGGTCCCTTCCAACTCATAGTATTCTGTGATTCTGTGATTCTGTGAAATACTTCAGAATTGTACAAAATATTCTACTTTAATTCTTCAAGTTACAAAGCCAGGTTACCTTAACACAGACAACCAAGAGAAAAATAATTATGCTTAAAATGCTTAGGGACTGGAGTGTCACAAGCTTAAATCTGAATTGCAAAACCTAGCAGAAGAAAAAAATGTTGTATTGCCATTTTTTGTCAGATCTGATTTGTAAAACCTACTGATAGGTTAATATATCCAAGCTTTTATTTCGTGGTGGAAGAGCACCTTTAAGAGCACCTTTAAGCTCTCTTGTTCACAGACCTCAAACATTTTCTTTTCTTACCTTTTTCCATAGGCCAGCAGTGTGGCTTCTCTTCCCTCCCGTCAACCAGTTTATGGGGTGTTGGTGATATGCAGATAGGCAGTGTGCCAGGCTGTGGAGCTCTTCTGAGGAGACCAACAGGGTTCAGGGTCATATCCCATTTGTAGTCCTGCTTGGTGACAGCTATGGTGTGGTCACTGAGACCCACTTAACAGCTTATGCACCGCAAAGTCAAAACCCAGAAGAAAGGTACAGGGCTATACCCCACAGGCATCCCAAGACGTCTTTCTCTCTGAGGAATAAGCACAGAGTCAGCTGCCTGATTCTCATTTGGTGTGAACTTGGTAGTTGCTGTACTTGGGAGGAAAAAACTGCATGTGCACCAGGCTTCTGGAAAGAAATTGAAACATCTCTGCACTGCTAGTCCTATCTCCAGCTGCAACAAATATCAATAACATAAACCTCTATTTAGCTTTAATATGAAATTTAGTTTGGGCCAACAAAAATGGAAAGCTCAGTAGGAACCAGGTCTCAGAAAGATGGTTGGCACTTTTGAATAGATTTCAGTAATTCAAGGTAGTCACTTAAAAGCCAAGCAAGCTAAGTACACTTCTCTTTCTCTGAATATGTCTAGATTAATGAGGAAGAAAAAGTAAGTTTTTTATAGTTTATTTCCGGAAAGTGCAAATATTCCAGGACAGCACATGCACAAGAGACCTATATGCACATTTATGGGGGATATGAAATCTTCTGTAACTCAGCAAAGTTATCAGCAAGACTCCTGCAGAAAACATTATTTTTATGGAAAAAATATTTTTGCTGTTTCAGCAGTCTGTAACTGATTAATGAACTTCTTTTTTAGAGGAAAACATAGAGTTATAATTGATCCTTATGCTGACAATTTAGGACTAAAATATGAAAATAATAGCAAAACGTGGCAAAGCTGAAAGAAAATATTCAGAAAAACAAATATTAAACAGTATTCCATTAATTCTAGATTTCCACAGAACCAGCATGGAAACCCTTAAATGTGTCTGAGTGATAAAAATCTTTATAACGACTGAAAGTCAAAACAATATAACTCTTTTTTTTCTCCTCAAGGCTTTTTTAAACAGCTCACTTTTTTCCCAAGAAAAACATATGTATTACCCTGGGTTTAGTTCAATTTAAATGTAAGATACCTCATTGCCATCCTTTCTCACAAAGTTTAGCTGTCTCCATGTGAACTAGTGTTTTAGAGTTCAGTTCAAGTGAAAGAAGGCCTAAATATAATATGTGATATTTGGGTATCTGAGACATCCATATGAGGCAAAAAATACAGTGCAGAGCCAACAGAAGGTCTGTCTGTAGGGGTTGCATGACCAGGTTTTGGTACCTAGGATTGAGGCTACAAGGGTGGCTCTGTGAGTAGTTGCCAGAAGCTTCCCCTGAGTTTGACAAAGCCAACGCCAGCTGGCTCCAAGACAGATGTGTTGCTGCCCAAGGTCTAGACCATCAGCGATAATGGTAATGCACCTGAGATACACAGTTAAGAAGAGGGAAAAATGGCTGCCCCAAGAGCTGTGGCAGCTGGAGAGAGGAATGAGAATATGTGATAGGAACAACTGTGCAGACTGTCAGCAAAGAAGGAGGGGAGGAGGTGCTCCAGGCACTGGAGCAGATTCATTTTCAGCCCCTGGTGAAGGTTAGGTGAGGCAGCCCATGGAGATACATGGTGGAGCAGAGATCCACCTGCAGCCTGTGAAGGACCCTAGACTGGAACAGGTGGGTGCCTGAAGACTGTGGCTCTGTGGGAAGCCCACACTGGAGCAGGATCCTGGCAGGGACTTGTCACGTCATGGAGAGAGGAGCCCACTCTAGAGAAGGTTTTCTGGCAGAAGTTGTGATCCTGTGGAAGACCCACACTAGAGCAGTTTGTGAAGAACTGAAAAATGTGCAAAGGACCCATACCGGTGAAGTCCATGGAGCACTGTCTGCAATGGGAAGTACCACACCCTGGAATAGGGAAGGGGCATGAAGAGTTCTCCATCTGAGGAGGAGGAGTGCCAGAGACAACATCTGATGAACTGACCTATGAATCCTATGCTGGCCACGGACAAGCCTACCAGGATTGGTGGTAGGTTGAAATAACACTGGGCAGGATTTTTAAGCTTTTTATTATTATTTCACAGTATGGAAAAAAGGAAATAGGTAAACAAAAATTAAAACAAATTGCCTCTTCCAGCTAATTTTTTCTCACCCTGTATCTTGTCCTGCATGGATTGTCTGCCAGGTGGTTTTAGTAACAGCTCAAAGGAAGTCCTTAAATTACTCCAGCACTGGTGAATCCAATTCATTGAAGACAGGTGTGATCAGGTCCTACTCAGTCATCTTGAAGCTTCACCTGGTGAAAAAAGGATATAGGCAGACTTATTAAGAACTGTAGTTGAAACAAAATTTTGCAATTCAGCTTGTTTCAGCTGAAAAAAATCATAATGAATAAAAATAGGTCTTGCTTTGGTTGTGATTGCAAATATGCCCACGTTTTTTCAGGCCTTCAACTTATGTTGCGGTTAAACTGGGAAGTAGATATATAGATAGATATATTGCATTTATACACAATTTTGGAAATCCTAATGAGTTAAAAAATCCACTTTAGCATAGTGGTGAGTATCCCCACCTCTCATGCGGGAGACTGGGGATTTGATTCCCACCAGGGAGGCATTGGTGCTGTTTAAGAGTTGGACTTGATGATCCTTGTGGGTCCCTTCCAACTCAGAATATTCTGTGATTCTGTGAGTCCTTAGTGAGTTCCTGCTACCGACTATGACCCTACTGTGTTAAGTGCTCATAGTCAAATATATGGCTTAGCTCCAAACATAGGCATTTCATTTGATGCAAGAGCAGAGGTGATGAGTAGATAAAGGGGAATAGATCTTAAGGTGTATTTTACATTATTTGGTACTTCAAGTATTTGAATTTGTGCCATGGGACAGAAGAAAACGAGCTAAAGAGAAAGGTGGATCTTAGCTGAAATAGTCTTGATCCTTACAAACTTGCAGAGAGCAGAGGGATTTGACTACAAGACTCAAAAAAATCAGGAGCGGAGGATGATGGTCATAAGGCATGCTTAGTAGCTTTTTCTGACACTATCTGAGGAAGATTGTAGTTGATTATTTCCTCAAGTCATACATGTTCATCCTCCAAGAGCTTTTCTAGGCAGAGTGCACAGAAAAAAGATTGTAAGAAAAAGACTTGAACAGTGCAGAACCTATGAATTTGCTGTGAATTCTGTCCCTACCTTCACGACTTTAAATACATATAATAGCTTCATTTATCTGCCATGAGTGAGTTTTGCTCTACTGCAGGTTGTTTTATGGACCAGACAGAGTACAGAGGGACCTCCATAGACAACAGATTACATTTTGTTATTCACAGCTTTTAAGATGAGATTCTGTCTCTCCAGACAACAGCAGATGTGCTTGAGTTGATGATATGTTTGTGTGGATATTAGTGTTTTATTTAGCCTGGGTTTATGGGAAGGTGGTAATATTTTGTAGCCCTACAAACCCATTCAAAAGCAAATGAAATAGGGTCTCAAGTAAGACCCCATAGATATAAGTAAGAGATCTTGTATTTGATGACTCCAACAACTGTCCTACTTCTCTATTAGCTGTTATGCAATTAACCTGTAAATCGGAATCTGGGAAATTAAGAGAGTTTGATAAAATGAGTTAGGAGAACATTGAAAGGATTGAGGTGCTGCCTTGCTTTTTTTCTCTGCTCTGGAGCCCAGGTGACAGAATATAATCTGTATCCTGGAGAGACCAAGAAACCACCTCTTAAGGAATCTTTTGGATAATTGCATCTGCATGTGTACTAAATTATTTTAGTGTTAATGCAATATAAATGCTATGTAAATGGATATTGCAGCTGAAATTCTATTAATAGACTTAGGAGAAGAAAAGAGCCATGTCTGTGTAGGAAGAACCACAGTATCTCTAGTAGATAATTCTATCTTATTTTTACTTGTGCAAAGCATTCTAGATATTATTTAATATTTAGTTTTATTTATAATATTTTCACTGTGTATTTGGTGTTTCCTTTTCTAAGAGCCCTTCTTCTGAATACTGGTTGCCAATGATTACCATCTGCTTAATCAGTATTTTAGTTAAGTTTCTCTGAAGTCCATTGTCATGTAGTGCTTCCTGAACCAATAGAGAGCTATAGCTCAGCTGCCGGTAGGGAGTTTAACAGAGGGGCAAGAAGGGGACAGCTGCAGAGGAGTTTGTTCAGCAGCCCCTTTATACATCGCATAGGCATAAGGAGACAGTCACACCAGACTGGGCAGCACAATCAGTGCAGCGCAATCACACAAGATGCCAACTGACTGACTGCTGCCAGGCTTCTGTGACAGGAGAGGAAGGATGTTATCCTTTCACGGTGTTAACGCTGTCAGAAAGCATCCATCACAGCGAGGTGAGTGTCATTCAAAATGCATTGCACACTTGCCACCATTAATATTCTGCAGGTGTAATCTTCAATTAGGCATGAGATTTATTTGCCAGACAATGGTAGCAAAGGGGAGAGAGAACCCTAGATACTTTTCTGGCTTCAGACCAATTTGGTTTTATCCGTGGAAGGAATGAACGTTAAAAACTAACTCCAAATGCAATTGAATTTAAGGATGCGGGTGTTGGATTTTGAATTGAAATTCCAGCTTTCTTTACTTTAGGGCATTTAGATTCAGCATATTAGAGCAAAAGAGGAAGAACTGTCAGTTCTCATCCTTTGAATATTGCACCAAGCTGGTAGGGCACATTTGCAACACTTGCTGAGATATGTGTTTTCTCTTCTTTCAGCTGACAAAGTGTACAAAACTGAAAGACATTTAGGAATAAGACTGCATATTTGACCAAAGTGAATGTGCTAAGAAACATTAGATTTGTTTGTGGGTTTTTTTTTTATTATTATTTCCAGATCACACAGAAGCAATGAAAAATGGGACTCCTGAAAAGAGCTCTGGGCTGCTTAGCCTGAACCCTCCTTTCACCTGCTTGACAGTACATGTTGCTGTGTCAGCTCCTGCTGCTCTTAAATGAGCATAGCATGTATTCCCATTTGCATGAGGAGCAAGATAATTCACTGGGACCAGAACTAGGGAACACTCCCGCCTTGCACCTATCATGAACCAAGAGTTGCTGCAGGTACCAACTTGTAGCTGGGTTAAAATGCATGTATCTTCCCTGCATTGGTGTTGGCTACTGCAGTCAGTTCCCCCGCTGTAGATGCAAGACGTACCTGTATGAGATTAAAAGCGTTTGCTTCTCTGCAGTTCCTGAGACCTGTGTCAGTCAGAATAGAAAAAATCAAATTCTAGTGAAAATTATGTGGCAGCCAAGGTGAGTGAACATATGTTGCATGAAACAAATTCTAGTGATGATAATATGGTGAACATCAACCTGTGAAAGGTTTCCTCTCATGGCTATTCCATAAGACTACTGAATCAGAGGATAATTTTAGCAGGAGCTCTGGACAATGGTAGCACATAAAAATGAAAGTGGTTTGTTCTGAAAATACGTAAAAATATGTGACAGTAGAACTTTAATAAAATTATTAAGATACCCTTTACCTCTGGTCAACCTTATGTTCTAAACAAGACACCCAGTAAAGTTACATTAAGGTTGTAATGCAACCACTGAAAAGTTACAAAATGCCAGAATTGAGTTTTCCATGTATCTCTCTGCATTTCTGCCTGTACATCCCTGGCCTGTCCCATTCCTGTGTATGAATTTTGGCAGTTTGACTGAGGATCACCCACAGGTTTTTTTGTAAGACTGTCTCATTCTGTGCCCTGGGTTGACAGCACTCCGTGACTGAGTGGTTCCTCAATACTTTTGTTCTATCCTCATAATTCAGTGTATGCCCCATGGACATATTTATTTTATGCTACTCAAACCTTTCCATGTGACAGAATCATAGATATCCTCAAGGAATTTTTCTGTGGTGTTACTCATTGCAAATTTTATTTTTGCAGCATTTTGTGATGAGAGGAGTGATGTTATGAGAGTTTGATATTGAAGAAAAGCAGACAGATTAAGCTTGAAATTATCCTTTAATCTGAGGCACCAAAACCCTTATGTTTTGTAGAGTATTTAGTACCATTACTAATCTAGCTTAGGTAGGAATTTTGTGTTAATAATAGGTACAGAATTATTAGTAGACTGTCTTAATTGTAAGACCACTCTTTCACCTATGGAAGTCCTGTCTTCCTCAACATAAGGCTTTCAGGTTCCTTTCAGTACACATTCAGGGACCTTACATCAGAAGCCTGAGCCATCCCAGAAAGTGGTCCACCTCAAGCATTCTGAGTGTTTGGGTCCACTCTTTGTGCCAATGGAGAAACTAGGGGATGAAAACATTTTACATGTGATCCAGACAATACTAAAAATAAAACAAGAACATTACCCAAAACTCAACACTATGTCCCATCTTTGGAAAATTTTGGAAGTTGATCTTAAATCTAGCTAATTTGTAATATAGTTCACTGAAGGCAGAGCAGCATGGGCTGCAGCCTCATAAGTAAAGTGGCGTGAAGATTATGGCTGTTACTGATCCACCCCAGTCTCCCTGTCAGGAACAACTGGAGGGAAGCAGGTGACATCAAGTATTCACCCTAGAGCCTTGACATGATCAGGAAGAAAACTGACAAACAGTTATTGTCACTCACCCATACTCCTACATCTTCCTACATCCTCTTGGTATTTATTAAAGTAATTACAGGTGCCTCAGGGCCTCACATAAGCCCTTCACCGGATAAGGAGATGGGAAACTAACTGTTACAGTTGCATGGTTACATTTCTCCTGGCAACTTTCAACCTCAAAGAAGAGAGCTTTGTTGGATCATGTTCCTCTTAAGATAAAGATAATTAAAGTTTCTGTCAAGTCAACAGTTTTGTTTAATCTCTTTTTTTCTATGCCTTTACCTCCTGCTCCTCATTGTATACCTAAAGCTTTGGACTCTTCTCGCAGGTTTTTCAATGCGGGTGCTCACTGCCCAATCCTTATGTGAGAAATGCAAAGCAGCAGCCAGAGTTTAACTCAACATCACTATTCACTCTGGCAGTTATGATAGTTTCTGTAGCAGTCAACAGAGAGTAGAAGACAGCTGATGATAACCTGTTCTTAAACAATGAAATTATTTGCAAAAAGACTATGTTTATCTACCAAAGAGCTGTCTAAATTATGCGGTTTCTTCTGCTTATCTCTATATCTCTGATGTGCAGCTCATCTAAAACTAGTTATGTGTTAAAGACAGAAACAATGGACAAGCTCCTGAAAAATGCCCTTGTTCCCACCAAGCAATTCAAAATCCTCTGTCACACAGCTAATAATACTATGACTGTTAAAAAACCAGATATATCAAGATTCAAGAAACCAATGGCCTACCTGGACCTGTCTAAATAAATACGAGTGTATTTATATGACAACCTCATGAAATGTCTAATACTTAAAACATTCACACTGCAAGATGGCTGCTCTGTTTCTCATGAACAGATACTGCAGTGATGTAGTTTTTGTATATGGGTATATGTTTGTATATGTATAAAGTTTTGTTTTATTTTGTTACTGATCTAAAGTTAATCAAAGTGAGCTAAGATGCTGCTAAATATTCAGCTAAGTAGGAGGATCATTTACAAATGAAAAAATGTTATTTTGTCTGCAAGCATTACATTCTTTGACTCTGTCCTTACATCTTTTAATCTTTTGGGGAATCGGTTTTGTCTTAAAAAAACCCCAACAACCCAAACAATAAAACAAAGCAAGAGTGAAAGGAAAATATTTAGGGAAGCAAATAACAAAGAAAATTAACTAGTTGTGTACAACAGTTTACAATCTAAAATAACTTTCATGATTTTGTGATGTTTAAATTGCACTATTTAAAAAGTTTGGAAAAATTTTAAGTAGAAAGCTGCAACATAAAAATGCAACAGTTTTGGAGCATCAGGATGCTGACCCCTCTAATGTCATACTCACATCTCAGCCCAGGGATGACCCTGCAGAAGAATGTCTTCACAGAATCACAGAATCAG
>WEKX01006031.1:0-13527 GCA_013390025.1 Pitta sordida
CCTCTGAAGGGCCCTCCTACCCTCATCTTATCAGATCACCATATACATGGTTGTCCTGTCCAGACTCTGCTGACTTTTGAATTTCATCTGTCATATACTTCAACGAATTCTCCTGGCTACAGTGTAGATCAGAAGTGATCACAGATTTCTAAACAGATTTAGATAATGTCCACATTCAATACAATAATATTTCAAGGAAAACTGTCCAAGCTATGTAGACAGATAAATTTGATCACATATGTGCGTTACTACTTGCACAACATTAATAGTTAGAATATTCAGTTTATTTATTTAGCTGTTCATGATTTTATAATACTATTTATTTCTTTTTCAAGATAATGACTTGTAGGATCTTGAAACCATGTATAATGAACAATTATTTTTAATTTTGTAGATGAATCTTCAAAGTAGTTATGGGCATCTCTTATGTCAAAAACATTCTAAATTTCCTTCAAAGCATTTGGATTACTCTGTTTTAAAAGGGAGATTAATGTTACTTATATAGAAACTGAACTTTTGCACACATCTGTCTAGACATTATACTTTGTATGTGTAATATCGTGTTACTGACATTGGAGCTGAGGTGAATTAATATGCAGTACAATGAGAATAAATAGTGTCATTGTTTAAATTCAAATAGGTTTTGAATTATGCAACTGTATTTGCTTCATAGAACACCTGATTGTTAATTTCATATGCACAGTATTTAATGTGTTTTATGGAAACTTCCTGTAAGTTAACACTCTAACAATGGATTATAAATTATATGTATTATTTAACAAGGTCCAGCGTGAAATATTTACTGAAGTATATATGTGGAAAATGTTGTTGCTTTCAGTTAAATTAGATTTGAATGGTTGTGTTGATTCATGCAAATTGTAAGATAGGAAATATGTCCCGTAGAAAACAGAACACACTATATTTTTGAGAGATTACTCCTCACACTAGAATGTCTTTGCTGATCTAAGGCATATTTTTCTAATGACATATTTGCATCCTTACGAGAATCGTGATTGCCCAAACCTGTTTTTCTTTATCGTGATTTACAAAAAAACCCCAACCATATAAAACCCAATGTTTTTCTTTTTGCACCAGGCCCTAAGCCATTCATTAAAAGCAAGAATCCTTCTGTTGCTTTCAGGGTCCCGATCCTGCCATTAACGGCACCGAGCAAAAGACTACCTGCGTTCCTGTCCCGCTAATGAATTGACCAAGTTCTTTAAACCCCTCCCTAATCTCTCTGGCTCCCCACTTTTTGATCTCATCACTATCAGCCTGGATGACCATCAGGGGCTAATAGTCTGAAGGTTGAATTAGTTTTGGTAACCTCTCAGCAATATCTTGAACCTGGGCCCCAGGAAGGCAGCCGACCACCCTATGTGATAGGTCTGGTCGACAGGTAGGCCCTTCTGTTCCCCTCAGAAAGGAGTCCTCGACAACCACTACCTTCCTTTTCCTTTTGTCACTGGAGGTTCTGATTTGCTTAGTGGAAGAGGTAGTTCCTGTAGTTTTACTAGGTGGGGAACCTCCTTCTCTGTCATCCTCCTGATCCCCAGAATCCAGAACCCCAAACCTGTTCTGCAGGGGTAACTCATAGGGTGGCATCTGAAAGGGTGGTGGTGGTGGACAGGAGAGGGATGCCTTACCCCCACGAGACAAGACCTGTTCCCACTCCCCCTCATCCTCAAGGTTACTTTCTCCTACCTCGTGCTCGGGAATGTGAGGTGCATGTAGATGTTCTGACTCCCAAGAGTCCCCAGAGCGCACTGTCCCCCAATTCAACTCCCCTTGCATTCCCTTGATAATTTCTCAGCCTTTCCACCTCTTCCTTTAGCTCTGTTATCATGGAGAGCAGGTCATTTACCAGCTCACACTGGACACAGGTGTTTTGCAGGCTGTCCTCCTGGTCAACAATCAGGCTCAGGCATTCCTTGCAGCCAGGAGACTGGACAGCCACATCCACTGACACAGGGGTAGTTTGGGTCTGAGCCTCCCTTGTTGTTTTGACCGTGGCTGTCATCTGTCTGTTTCTGGCTATGACTGGCATGAGGAGGAGGGAGAGACAGCATCTGCCAAGACCGCGTCTGCTACCCTTCCCACCTGCCATGCCCGGGCGAACTGCCGTGCTAACTGCCTCTTAGTTGCTTTTTTATGAGCCCTCCACAGTTGCCCAAGCCCCCCACAGTTAATGTCCCTCTTTGCTTTACCCCTATTCACTGTGCTCCTGTTTGCTGTGCTCCCAGGAGAGGTAATGGGTTTAAGTACCCACAGGTGGGAAGTCTTGGCTGCCCAGCGTCTCCGTCTGAAAGTCCTACATGTCTGGGCTCGTTCCTGATGCCTGACGCTTCTGTGGTGCCAGCCCGATGGCCTCCCACTGTTACAAGAAACAAAGGTCTCATATCTCTGTGGGGATAAACATACAGTAAGAAACTTGCCTATAAATTATCATTTCCCAGGTTCCATATTTTATTTCCATATTTCCAACCATAATCACAGAATTATGATTATTCCCTTAATTCAGACTCAACATTAATACTTATACAACATCACTTAAACCCTCCTGTGCAAAGATTGAAATAAAAACTTTAAGTAAGTCCAGTAAGGAAATGAAGCATGACAAAAATCGGTTTCTTATTCTAGCAGTAATGAAAATATTACAAAAAAAGATCGTGTACCAGGAGTGTTCAATGAAGTCTTACTTTGATTGAAAAAGTAATTGTTTATATATTTTCTCTTTTTTTACAGATATACTGATTTATATTTGCACACATTTCTCCACATTTTAACCCTTTCTTTTTGTCTTTATATGCACTTATTTAGCAAATTCAGAATTCCTTTTGTCATATCCCAGTTCATTTATTTCCATGTGGCTTCATAATTACATCAAGTTTTCACCACATAAATTGTTTGCCCCAAAATACCTGAGGGTCCCTTTTTACCAAATCTTTTCAGAGGGAACTAGAAAGGTTGCAGGTGTATTTGCCTCTTATACTTCAAATGAGTATGTCTGAACCACTTCAATACCCTCAATTTTTTTCAGGAACTGGTTTTTATGCACTTCTCTATGACAATGTGTGCTAACTTAAATGCATACTTCCATTTCCCTTGAGTGTTTGTTTCGGGGGTTTTTGTTTGGTTGATTGGGAGTTTTGGGGTATTTTTGGACACAACACTCATTCTTGTAACTCTCAGGATCACATTGCACAATCTGCCTCTCTTCCTGATCAAATGTTCTTCTAATATGCATAGTTCTAAAAGGATCTTTGAAACACACGTTGTTCTTGGCAGGTGTGAGGTATCATGGAAGGAACCTGTGAAGGTTTAGGTATCTTCTTCTCAATTTCTGGGATTGTGAATCTCAAGCACAGGAAAGTGTTTAAAGTTCTGAGACAAATAAGGTCTGTAGAAGATTTCTTTCTTTACCTTTTCTACTGAATAACATAATACTTATTATGTTTTTATTTTCTTTGGAGGCAATAAACTATCTGAATTTTTGTTCACTTTACCACAACGTAGTCTCTAGAAGACGACAAATACATAGTAAGTAATAGAGAGTGATAGAAATAGAGTAATACTCATGGAATTGAAATGATGACTGTATGTTTTAAGGGCACTATTTAAGCATGCATGCACCAAGAATTTGGAGTTGCACTTCTGGGAAGGCATAAACAACATATATAAATCTAACACAGTGTACAAAGCAATTTTCAATTAGGAGTCTTTGCAATAGATATGAAGGTGAATGTATTTTCTTGAATGAGATTAGATGGCAGAAATTAAATGTAAAGCTCAAACCCCTCAAAATATTTAAAATATCCCTTTTTGCAAACTCTTAGTATTAATAGTACTTCAAGAAAAGGAAAAATACAATGTTTCAAGATAAGTTCTCAAGAAGAGAACTAACACAGAATGACTCCAGAATAAACCCAGGAAATTTATTACTTTATTGTGCAGTGAAACTTTTAGTTGCAGCACTGAAAAACACATTTTATGTCATTAGCATTTGTTATCTCCAATGTTTAATTCAGATGAACTTATATAATCATGTGGTGCATTGAATTGTCTGACTTTCCTCAGTTCTAGCCACAGATGAGATTTATGATAGCCCAGCAATGTTGACCTCTTTCCTGTCATTTTAGGTAGTAAAATGAAAAGATCTGCCGTCTTTCTAGTGAATTCACTTCTCTGCTAATTGCCCCCTGAGGAGTAGAGTGTCAGCAACAAATCCTACCAAATCCTGCATAATGATTAAAAATGGAGAAACCAAGGTAGCGAAAGTAAAGGTCACTGTATAATCTCCATTTATTAAAGCAAATAGAGTTAATCATAGTGCTCTTATAGATATCTTGAAGTGCTCTTATAGATATCTTATAGATATCTTGATTTTTTTCATCAAGAAATGAAATTTGCAAATATATTTAGTATTGAGTTTAAAGTTATGTTTACGAGCTTTCTGCATTAATAACATGAGATCTTAATCCTCATTTTCTTACATGAAAATTAATGTTTAAACAAGGCTTAATTATACTTTTATTTATCAGTGACTATGGAAACAACAATATTTAGAGACAAGAGAGAGAAACATGGTGAGTTATTGCAAAGGTGTACGATGATGACACAGTGCAGTCTCCTGCACCATCATAAATTTGACCAGATGAAAAAAGTAATGTTAATCACATTAGAATAAATGTAGAATAAATACAATCATATATATACAGAAAATATTGTCTGAAGAACTTTAGTTACATAGAGTTATTCAGATATACAAAACCTGTTGCAGTACAATTATGGTCCCTACTTTCTACATTTCTGTGGTTCTGTGCTATTGTTTCAATTTTAGCTAATGAAAGTAGGAATTCTTATTTATCAGAATATTTTTTGTTTTAGTAGAAATTTGATTTCAATTTTTCAATTTGAGTTGAAACAAATCCAGGGGTTTTCAACACTTCACTACAATGGAATTTTCAGGAAACCCTTGTTTCTGGAGGAAAATTATTATTGATTTGAAAATGTGAAATTTTTGGGCTGGCTACTGTGGTACAGTCCGAATGCAGTTTCTGAGTACCTAGATAACCTTGAAGAGAAGATGACTCATTTTTTGAGTTACCCCATCACTGAACTCAGGAGCCTCACTGCAACTCAGAACTGCCTGGCATCTGCTCGTTTTTAGCCCATAATTGTGAAAGACTACGCTGCCTGCCTCTTTTAAATGTAAATATTTCCTCTTTGTGACTCACATCTCCCACTACAGGTTTCATCCTCTCTTTTCATCTGTTTTAAAATGGTTTGTCTTAGAAGTTTTGTAGAGGAGAACTATTACTCCCACCTGGAATCATGATAGGTACTGTCTGTACATGTGCATAGGATGGTGTCCAGTGTGTTTCTTCAGAAGAAATTCAGAACCATTTTCAGAACAGTTGAACAAACAGAAAAAACAAATTTCAAAACAACTAATCCCTTTTATGATAAATTTCTAGGAGTACTTTCTTCAGACCCACGCAGGACCAGCCTGCAGCTCCCTTTCTCAGTGATTGTCAGGCTAGGATCTTTTTTAAACAAAACAACTCCCATAAAAAATATCTGCAGGTGACATTGGATCTTGTATCTGTTTCATAGCAATTGGTTGTTTCCATCAGTAAAATCTGTGTGGATTATGAATTTTACGAGTTCCAGGAGAGCACAGGTAACCCTGCTGTGACAGATGCTTCTGAACTAAAAAACTTGCTTCAAGGTTACACCTGCACTTTTAAATAACACAGGAGCAAGGTCTTTTCTTTGACCTTGGACCGTATGGTACAATTTAGACCTTTCAAAGTACATGACACTTGTTTCTGGGTCTTTATTAAATATTTGGAATATTAAACCTCTAATAGTATATATAGGCTCTCTTTATCTTACGCATATGTACATGCACATATTGTGGAGTTTCATTCCCCTGTGTGCTGGGAGCAATCTGTGGTATGTACCATTGCAGGGGTTGCTTTGGTGCAAAACCATGCCGGGGAGCAAGACAGTAATGGAGTGAGACAGACATACATGTGTGAGCTTGTCGGTCGGTATATTACGCAGCAAAGCTATTGCAGTGCCAGAGTTTGTGGCAATAGGATTCTGTCGTTCTCTTCTGTGGAGAGTTAAACAGCACTTGGTGCTCAGGCTCTTGGGGCTGCCACTGTGACAAAAAAGAGCTGGGACAGTCTGGCTGAGCACTGGCTCCAAATCAGACTTGTCAGTCAAAGAGCTCTTATGTACCCGAAGTAAATAGGTGGCTGCTTGCCCTGAAGGTGATTGATCGAAGTGTTTCCCTCAGAGACAGGAACTTGTTGCTGTCAAGATCTGCTTGGTCTGCATCAAGTCCTGGCCAGCAGTACATTGATCTCAAAGTATATTAAATTAAACATTTCAGGCTCTCTGAATCAGCAAATTCAGCTTTAATTGTATTTTGTTTAATTAAATCCTGTAAACAAATTAATTCTTTCTGCAATATATTACAATTTGCAGTACATTTTGTGTATTAATTGCTGTAACTACAATGCTGCGACAACTGTAATAATTCACAAAGCTATGCTGGTTTAATAGAGATCTTTATTTTTTGAGGATTTTTCTAGCCATTTGCAGGCAGGAACTTTTAGTTTGGGGGTTTGTTTTGTTTTGGGGTTTGGGGTTTTGTTTATTTTGTTCATTTGTAGTTAATATTTTCTTCTTTTCTTTTTTTTTCCTTTTTGAGATATGTCTGTTTTATTGCCAATGGGCTTCTGGTTTACATATTTCTGTGTCATCCAGAAGTTTAACAAGTAGCAGAACAGTAGTGGCAGCTTTTTCAAACCTGTCAATATCTATTTTTAGTTAGTAGTCCAGTTGGAATAAATTTTTTCACTGGGGCAATGTACATATATGACAGGGGGGCCATCATATATATTCATCCCTGTCCTGGGACAGGGACGGCCATGCTGCGGGATTCCTGGCAGCCATTGGTGGCAGTTCCAACCAAAGGACGGCGCCAGAGGGAAGCCGCGTGAGTGACGTAAGCCCGCCTGAACTCTCGGGAGCTCTTGGGGAGGACGTGTTCCAGACCAAGACTTCCCACATGTGGGTACTTAAGCTGCTGACTCTCTCGGGAGCAGGGCAAGAAGGAGTAAGGCAAACAGAGATGTTAACTGCAGTGGCTTGGGTAACTGTGAGGGCTTGGGTAACTGCGGGGGTTTTGTAAGTAAGCGATTAAGAGGTAGTTAGCGTGGCAGTTCGCGCAGGCAGGGCAAGTGGGAAGGGTAGCAGACGCTGTCTTGGCATGTGCTGTCTCTCCTTCCACCCCCTGTCATTCATGGCCAGAATCAGAAGGATGAAAACCATGGCCAAAGCCACAAGGGAGGCTCAGATCCAAACTACCCCTGTGTCAATGGATGTGGCTGTCCAGACTCCTGCCTGCAGGGAATGCCTGAGCCTGATGGCTGAACAGGAGGACAGCCTGAAAAACACTTGTGTCCAGTAAGAGCAGATAAGCGACCTACTCTCCATGATAACAGAGCTGAAGGAAGAGGTTGAAAGGCTGAGAAATGTCTGAGATAATGAAGGAGAAGCAGAATTGAGGGACTCTGCATGTCCAACCTTTAGAGGCTCTTGAGGGCCAGAGGAGCCTTTTGCACCTCATATTCCCCAACATGAGGTAGAAGGACATAGGTTTGTCAGGCAAGACCTACCTCTCCGAAATCCATGCTGACTAGTTCTAATGTCATGGTCGTTTTGCAGTTGCTGCATAATAACACACAAGACCATCTGTTCCATGACTTTACCAAGGACTGAGGTCAGGCTGACAGGTCTGTAATTACTCAGATCAACTTTCCTGCCTTTTTTGTGGATGGGTGCACATTAGCCAATTTCCAGTCTTCTGGTACATCACCAGTAAGCCAGGACTCTTGGTAAATTATGGAGAGTGGCTTGGCGCGTTCATCTGCTAGTTCTTTCATCATCCTTGGATGGATCCCATCTGGTCCCTACTCTTTTTGTCAGCCCACTAGTCCAGTTGTCCTGCAGGCAATCTGTCTTACTGTTAAAAACAGAGGCAAAGAAGGTATTAGGTATTTCTGCCTTTTTCTCATCTTTACTTACTATACTTCCCTCTGTATCCAATAAGGAGTGAAGGTTGTTGCAGCCTCTCTTTTTACTGTTGATGTACTTATAGAAACATTTCTTGTCCTTAACAAAAACAGATAGGTTGAGTTCCATCTGGGCTTTTGCCTCTCTAATTTTTCTCCTGCATGACTTGACAACTTTCTTAAACACACCCTGGTTTACATCCCCATTTTTCCAAAGGGTGTACAACCTCCTTTTCCCCCCTAGTTCTTTCAGGAGCGCTTTGCTCATCCAGGCCAGCCTTCTGCTGCTCTGACTCATTTTTCAGCACATTGGGACCACCTGCTCCTGCACTTTCATGAGCTCATTCTTAAAGTATGTCCAGCCTTCTTGGACCCCCTGCCATTAAGGGCTGTTTCCCATGGAACCCTCCCAATTAATTTCTGAAACAGTCCAAAGTCTGCCCTCCAGAAATCCAACATGGACGTTTGGTTCATGTCTTTTCTTGTCACACTGCCAATTGAAAACTCTATGATCTCATGGTCACTACATCCCAGATTTCATCCAAGCACAATATCCCACAGGGTCCCAACCTCCACTGAGCATTCACTTGCTCCAGCATGAGGTCTTCCATAGGTTGCATGTGGATGTCTTCTCACATGCACCCTTCTATGGGCTGTAGGGGAACAGGCTGCCCCAACATCGTCTGCACCAAAGGCTGCAGGAGAATCTTAGCTCTGGCACCTGAAGCATACCCTATCCTTGCTTCACTGGCCTTGGTGTCTACAGTACATTTTTGCATTTTCTCAGTCCTCTCTCTGACTGCAGTTGTTATTGCACAGGGGTTTTTAGCACCTTCTTGAGTGGTGCTACTACTCTCACGAATATGATTGGTCTGGGCCAGTGGAAGGTCTTGGAACCATCTGGCACTGGCACTGTCTGATACAAGGAAAGCTTCTGGCAGTTTCTCAGAGAAGCCACCATTTTAGTCTCCCCACTACCAAAATCCTTGACATGCAAACTCCACACAGTGTGTCTGCATGCTTCACAAATAGGTGAAATAGACTCCAGGTCTTGTATTGCATACATTGTTTTTATATTAAGCATTTCTTGACACGGGCTTTGAATCCTAGGAGTATTGACTTCCAGCTGTGGGCTGTACTAGAGGATCTCCTCTCTTTTAGAGTCAGTTAGTATTTAATTAGTCAATGTTTTAAACAGATGAAGCATTTAAAGAAAAGGGTTCTCTCAAACTCTGAGACAACACAACAGCAGTTTGGGGACACCTTTTCTCTTCAAATTATTCTTTTCCCTATTGATTCAAACATTATATTCTGCACTGGAAGAAAAGATGAGAGCTGAATACAGTCTTCTGCTACTTTGAAAAACACTTTGAGCAAGCCTTATGTTTACTTCTCTTTTGGTTCCATTTTAAAAAGGAGCTTTCACTGAAATTCAAAGGAGAAAAGGAAGAGGCGTTTCATTCACCTAAGAACTTATGTAGGATTCCTGTATGAATTCTCTAACTCTACTACCCACCTCTAGCCCAGCATTCATTTCTAAAAGTACTCTACATAGCTGGCTCTGGGCTGTGCAGGGGCAATAGATTCTTCTTTCCCGCCAGCTGGAGCTGAGTGATTTATTACCAAAGACATTCTTTGAATTACACTGAAAAAGAGCAGCCATCTGTGTTCAGAGGAAAAGAGGAAGTTTTTTATTCTAGGAAGAGGTTTTGTACTCTGTTTTGCATGCTCACAGCATTCTTTTGCGTCAGCTTCAGCAAGTACTCTAGATGCAGATATGGCGTAAAAATACCACCTACTATAGTCTATCCAACCAGTAAATTAATAGTAATAGTGTACACTTAACTCTTAACTCACATCTACATTGTGAGAGAATTTGAGCATTTAATCTGGCATTGTAAATTTGAATTTGAAGTTGTGTGTATCATTGTACAAAGAACCTTTCTTAGTTTATTCTGAAATTCATGGAGATTGTGGACTAGCTCTGGCAACATCTATAGTGTCTCATTCCTGTTTTATGAAAATCTGTGTCCTAAATTGAGTGAAATCCAAGTAAGATGTTGTTACTGTCTGTGAACTATCCCAAATCCTGTAAAAGCCAACAAAATAGTTAAGGTGAGTAGTCAGTGGAGTTTCAAAGCAGTATTCTTGGGTCCAGTGACAAAAAGCCTCGCTTAGCATTTGTAGTTCATCTGGGTCTTAGCTTGTGGGTCTGTATGGAGTTGTGCCATGTGTCTCACAGTGATTTGTATTAGCTCTCCATCGAAGCATCATGCAGAGTACAATGAAATATTTTAGGTGTATTTGTAGATTGTTGCTGCTACTCTGATCATTGGATGATTTATTCAAAACTAAAAAAGTCACCTACTGTGAGCTCAGTCACAGAATGTCATTTAAGGTTCCCGTACATCCGATGTACATAAAATTTCTGTTTGCATACATAAATAGAATCTCTTATCATTAAAATATATATATAAAAAAATCCCTTTTGGAGGATAGCAGATGCTTTGTGTTAAGGAATCTCTGCTAAACATTGAACTATTTAACAGCACGTTGTATACAACAGCTGTCTCCTAGATGTGGACTCCCAGAAGATCCAAAAGCATACAGTGCTTCCCTTAATGTGCATGGAGCCTGGCCTCCAAATGTTTCTGGTTTAGAATTTGCTGATTTCTTGTCAGCCAAGTATCTTCTTGCTGGAACCATTATGATGGAAGCAGAGCAAATTTTCCTCTTTGAGATGACATCCTAAATAGGTGTATATTAAAATTCAAAAGGGACACAATGGCTGCAATGTTCATATAGATTTCTGCACTTTGAAGAAACAGTTGACGATCCTTATAGAAAATGTTTCTAGTTTATTTTGTGTTAATATTCTAACCTTCCACTTAACTTTCTTAGCATTTCTTTCATTTAAGTATTCACATGTTTACATTCTGAAGGAAATCAAAGCACTTCAAGATTTAAAGGAGTCATAATAGAAAAAAAGCTGTTAAATTTGTTCAGACAAAAATAATAAATGCTTTTCTTTAACAAAATCAGCAAATCACTTCTCAAAACTCATTTAGCTAATGTCTACTGAAAACACAGAGTATTTCTGTCATAAAATTTATTATAATTGTAATTAGTTTGTTGCCAGATACTGCATGTCCAACTCCTGTTTTCCATTTATGCTTGTATTTCACCTAAGATGTTAAATATTTATAAATACAAGCTGTCTCTGTCAGATAAGTATCGACAAACAATTTTCAAGTACTCCTTTTGTTCATTCTGTCACTTTCATACTCACAAAGCAAAATATTTTTAGATACAAGTTGTCTCTGTCAGAAATTACTTTCAGCTGATGCTCTCCCTGTTCCATTCATCAGGTAATCAGAGGAGTGAGTGGAGAATGCTCAGAAGAGCCTTAAATAATAAGGAGTTGTGTATTGCAGCAAGGAGACTTATTTATTCTACCTCCAACCTTCATTCTGAGAGTCTATCTGATCAAGACCTTCCTTTCAAATTTCTTCATTTACATTTCCACAATGGGGACTTGAACCTGTTATACTACTTTAACACCTGAAGTCTTCACTTAGTGAATAAAGCTGCTTTCTGTCTTTAGGATATTTATTTATTATTCCTGGAAAGGGATTCCAGCAAAGGAATGTTAGTGTACAGGACTACTTCCTGCTCTGCTCCTAGTGGCCTAAACTCTTGTAATTACTCCTAGATGGACGTCAAATGGATTAATAATGATCCACCAGAGTTGGGTATATATTCCAACCACAGTGGGACTTGTAATAAGATCTTGTCCTTCCTTTCTCTCTGTGTAGCTCTGACACTGGCCTACACTCTAACTGAATAAAAGTTTCATTATGATTATTTGATTCTTTCTAATGATGTAAATGTAAATGAAAAATAATCATAAAAGATGACACTCTAATAATAACTTCTAATAGGATTACCAAGGTAATTCTGACTGGAACCTCTGTGTAGCACAAAGTTTGACACGTAAATGAACCAGACTAACAAGTTTCTCAATCACAATTTCTGTTACTAAGTAAGATACTTTGAGCTTCGTGCATGTGTTTCATACCAAGTTTAATTTCTATCAGTAGCAGTGTTGGGAGGAAGAAAGAAGAGTTATGACACTATCATAGGCTGATAAGCATGTGAAACAGTATTGCAATGTAACGTATTTCTTAGTAGTGACAAGTTAGGTGTAGAAAAACACTTTAAAAAAGGTGAAATCAAGACTGGTTGAGACAAGTAAATCAAGATATCACTAATTTATTAGTGATACTAATAAATAAAAAGTGATAACTCAGATGTGTTTCTCTCCTGCTGCTATCTGTGCTGTTACCACATACAGAGTTGTACAATAGGAAAAATAGATATCGTGGATGTTTATATGCCCTCAGCCTTTCTTAAAATACAGGACCGGGTCCAAATGACTTTTGAATGTTTCAAAGAATGGAGACTTCACATCCTTTCTATGGCACCTCCTAGATCATAGACCCGGCTTTTATCCTAGAACCAAGACTTCTGAGAGTATAGTGATTGAAAAGTGATTGATCAATTTTGGCTAGTGAATTATCTAAATGATGTCCAAAATATTCCTGCAATAATCTGTAATTTAACTCCTTATTTCAGGTTTCTTCTGCTTATTATGTTCAAAAGCACATAATCTGCATTTGAAGAGTTATTTTAACAGAGATATAGTCTCTTTTCATGACGTATGTAAGGAGTTATCACATGAAAAATGCAGGTCTGTAGGTGTTACTCTGATCTTTGCCCAATGCTGCTTATGCAATATTGCCGGCTAACATTGTACATTTATATTAAAGGGATTGATGGCATGTTTACACTAAAAATGTTCACGTCATATCAAGTGCTTCCGGGATATAATGGCCTGGGAAATTACCTAGGTTGAAGATTCTGTTAAACTTAAATATCCACATTCTTAATTTAAAAATCTGTTGCATTTTGGAACTTGGGCTAGGTTCTAAGTGATTTAAGTGATCACAGGCTTCCAATTTCTTCAGGATAATAGTTAACTGGAAACTTGGAGAATCACATCTTGGATTTAGGAAGGTGCAAGATTCCTCTGTTCCTTTTAATCTGGTATTTTAGGTATTATTGTTCCAGAGTTGAATGAAACCTGCTCAAATTAGCTCCACAGAGTTTAAAGGTAATTTTCTAGTTTTATTTGACCTATAGAAACTGGAGGTTATCACAGGAGTGAGCTGCGGTCATTATCTACTTGGATTTCTCTAAGTCTTTCAGTGTAGATTCCCACAGCCTCATGCTAGAAAACTAATACATGGCAGTCTACAAAGTCTGAGAATTGGTTGAAGAATTGAGATCCACCCAGATGTGGGAGCAGCTCTGTGGAAAGGATCCAGGGGATCCTGGTGGACAACAAGCTCAATCAGAGAATCACAGAATCACAGAA
>WEKX01006032.1:0-67494 GCA_013390025.1 Pitta sordida
TGATGATGGACTCGATTCCCTCGTTGTTCATCCACAGTAGCACTGCATGTGAATTTTTCTTTTTATAGAGGGAACTAAAGCAGATAGAAGTTGATGTTTCCATCTACAGTCCTACCTCGTATATTCCCACTTCCAGTGGCCAAGACAGCCACACCCCGCAAGGCGGAGCGGCTCACTCAGGGACTGGCCAGAGCCCCTCCCTTAGGAGTATAGTAAAGGTTGCGTGGTGTCAGCGCTGTATGTCAAGCACTTGCCAGAGGACTGTGGCGGGTCTCCCTTCGCCGGGCACAGGCCTGTGGGAGCCCGTCCTAGGTCCAGTTCCTGCTGCCCCCAGTGCTTGAACTGCTGGACTCGGCAGTCTTGGCTGAGCTTGGTAGTCTCTGCCCGCCCCTTGTGGGGCCAGGCAAGGATGAGGGTTAGCTAGCTCCATAGTAAGTGCCTTTCCTGCAGTGGGGAGGGGGAGCCCAACAATCTCAGTCCGATCCCCCACCCCATGCCTCTCTCTTCCCTGCTGCCTGCAGCCCATCCCTTTCCCATGGTGCGGCGGGGCTTGGGCTCCCTGCACAGATGGCTGGGTGGCTCCGGCACCTCCACCGTCACATCCTCCTCCCCCAGGGTCTGATGGTCCTGCGGCCACTCCACCGAGCCATCCCCTCACATCCTCACAGTGCCAGCACAAGGGAATGCAGCCTCCCCATGTTCCCGGGCACAGGGCTCAGGGAATGCAGCTTCCCTCTGTCCCCTGGGATGGGGCTCAGNTGAAATCAATAGTCAACGTGTTATTAATTTTAATGGGAGCAAACTCAGATTTGGGTTGAGCTGTATCCTGTGTGTGTGTGTTAGGGAAAGGGAAGACAGTGGGAAGCAGTCTATAGCTGTGTTCCGCACTTATTTTACAAGCAGCTGGTGGATAAAGGATGCACAAACAAATGCCAGCTTCTTGGTTGTCTGTGNCATCTCCTTGTCCCCCAGCACGGGGCTTGGGAGAATGCAGCCTCCCTCCATCCTCAGGGACAGGCCTCGGGCAAATGGAAGCCTCCCCCTGGCACGGCGGCGGCAGGTGCGGGCACACAGCGAGGGGAAGGGCAGGGAATGCCTCTGGGCGAGGGGTGCCCTGTGAGCCCTGGAGGGTGTCGGCACCGCACTGCTGCCACTGCTGTCGGAGAGTCCAGTGGGCAGCAGGAACCCTGCAGATTCCCCGGGGCCTCTGCAGGCAAGGAGGGGACAAAAGAGATTCCATTCACTCCCCAGTACAGTGAGAGGGTGTGGGGAGGTGCTGGGAACACCCTCCATCACTCTGGGACTTAGGGGAGGGGTGTGGTGGGCATAGCTTATTTGCATATTCATGATGCACCTATTTAGTGGAAAAGGCGATTCATGGCACTGGAGGAAAGCTGACTCCCCCCCTCAAAGTTTGAGGCCTCACTGTAATTACTTTCTACTTCAAAAAAGGGAGTTTTAAGTGCATCAGTGAGGACAAGAACTGCTGGAAGCTGCACCCCTGCTCCTCCATAGGGAAATGATGGCCATGGTCCTGTCAGTGGAGCTGAAACAGTGTTTCGACTTGTTAGTGCTTCTCGTCCCATTTAATGTTATTATACTTCTCATTTTTCTTCTATCAAGTGAAAGGGAAAGGCATTATTGCTGGAGTAACAGGTAAAAACAAACCCCCAAACAATACTGAGTGAGCTGCTGAGTTTTCCTTTTAGAAATGAGTTTTGAACATCTTGACCAGCTGCAACTCACAGGCATTTTGCACCCATTTTTGGTGACACAGGACAATTAACTCATATCTCTTCAATCAGGAGGGGTAAGGTGGCAATACTAGGCTTGCTGAAATCAATAGTCAATGTGTTATTAATTTTAATGGGAGCAAACTCAGATTTGGGTTGAGCTGTATCCTGTGTGTGTGTTAGGGAAAGGGAAGACAGTGGGAAGCAGTCTATAGCTGTGTTCCGCACTTATTTTACAAGCAGCTGGTGGATAAAGGATGCACAAACAAATGCCAGCTTCTTGGTTGTCTGTGCCCAGTGGCTGGGCAGGCATTGCTGCCATCCTGTGGAGAGCTGGGCAGAGGGCCAGCTGCAAGAGCCACACGGTGTCCAGAGCAGGCACCACAGCAGTGATGTGACAGGCCCCCAGGGTGTGAGACTGGGAATCACTCTGCATGGCTTTGGGTCAGGGCCACCAGGTGTTGCCCTCACCTGGTCCAGGACTTTAAGAGCCAGTTTACATTGCACTGGTCTTTGTGCCCGCAACAGCTGGAATGCAAATCGTGCCCATGCTGCATTAAATAATGGTAGAGCCACTGGGGCGAGCTGTTGTCCTCTGCTGTACATTCAGTGCTCACATCCAACAGGGACTGCTCACCCGGACACACGGCAGATGAACGTTTCAAGGGTGTGCTCCACACTGAAATCACACTCATTTTCAATGCCATATTTTATTCAATAAAAGTTTAATATTTTGCTAAATGATAGTATAAAAAAATACTCAACCCAACAGTGTGATTTGAGTAAAGCTGTATGCAGACAGGTAAAAAGATAGCTACAGAACAGGAAAAGCAGGACGTCTAATCACTGAAGAACAGTTATAAGCAGCAATAAAATTAATACCTATATTACACTAGCAGTGCAAAGAAACAAACTGGAAGCAGCTTTACATTAAAAATACAGCTTTTTAAATACAGAAATAGCACCAATTTACAAAAGACAATCAGAATGTAAACGTGGCAGATAAGATTCAAGTATAAGTTATATGCTTATCCTCCTCAACAACTGTCTCGGGACACAATGGTTTCACAAACCCTGCAGAACATCCTGGGTATGCACTTCCCCTCAGTGCAAATACAAATTCTGCTTTTCCAAAGCTACTCTGCTGATGAGTTGTTCCTAGTTTATTTAACTTCTCAGCTTTCCATGAAGGTAAAGACAGGAGAAGTAAACTCATTCCCTCTTGACCACCAACTCCTCCCCCTCACCAGTTTAGTTCAGCGGTTCAGGTACTGAAAGTAGCCTCAATCTCTTCAGTGCCCAACTGCTTCGGTGAACCCACTATATTTCAGTAAGAATTTTGCATTGATAAAAACAGACAGCATATCAACATCCTTCTTCTTCCAGTCCCAAAATCTGCTTTCCCAACCACGACCCATTGAAGCGGGAGTTGATCCTCTTTTCCAGACCTGCTATATTTATGGAAACTCAAAACTGGAAGCAGAAATTGGAAACTGAAAATCCATTTTCAGTCCCTGCATTTTCAAGTATAGTTAGGTTAGTTATGGCACACAACAACATCATTGAAAAGGCAATTTTGGTGATGATGCTTCAATTGGAGCAAAGAGCCACCATTAGTTCTAATCCTCCTCTCTGCTCCCAGCTGCCATAAAAGGCTGCACCATACTAGAGGGAAAGAGAAAAGACAAGGTCTGGAGAATTGGTGCCCACCATGTCACCTGGAACCCTAGCAGCCTGTTTTCTGCCCCAACAGAGAGACATGCCCACTAGCAGACATGCAGAGGCAGCACTGCTAATTATGCACTGCTTTTCAAAGAAAAAATAGTCCAAGTGGGTGTGTAAGAAGAAATAATTCAGAAGTAAAAACTGTAAACTTTCATAACTGTAGTGTCATTAAAATATAAAAAAAAAATTAGCAGTCTGAAGATGTCTCTTTACCACCCCTGAAATTTCCTGTGATAATTCTGCTACAGATTTTCTTTCATCAGGGGCTAACCAAGCCCCCCTTAAAAGGATGTTATTGATCTATTCTAAGAGCAGGCCACATTACTCAAGCTCTCAGCTTCACTAAAATTCTTTCTTAGATTTATTTTCATAACCCATTTCATTATAAAAATAAAAACCCTTCATCAAATCCCCAACCCTCAAACAAAGTCCTAGCCTCCCTTGACCAACGAAACAGCATATCCAGCAGTGTGTCTCCCCTTGGAAATCAGTACCAGTACCAAAGAGAGAGCTGATCATGCTGGTGTGTTCTGTTTGCTAAAAATCCAGAATAACGTGACGTCATCAACACTTTATTTTAAAAAGGAAACTGCACAAATTTAATTGCAACTTCCTCCATGAGTCAAAACATACCCAAGTATAAGAGCATTAACTCTTAAAATTATGGCCTATATTATTAGTAGCACCATCCATTATTTGAGAACTCTGAATGTTAAGACTTTTATTCCTTATTATCTTCTCCTAAGGTATGAAGACAATTTTTTTCTTTTTTTAATATTAATTTCATAATTCAAGGCTCCTGCTCTTTTCAGCTTCTTTTTATGGTTTAGATAGATAAGATCTCCCTTGTCTTCCCAATATGCTCAAATGCTCTATTAACTAGTTACAGAATTCCTGTAAATGAAGAGTTAGGCACTTAAGTACATATCCCTTACGTAGACTTAAGTAAACAGCTAAGTAGGCACTTAGTAGACTCAGGTTAGACTGAATCTAATCATGTGGTTAATGACTTAGCAGTGTTCCTTGGTCATAAAGTCTAACCTAGATATTTAAATAGGAGTGAATCTTAGCACAGCCTTCTCAGTGGCTTGTCACTCTCAAATTACTTCGTCAAACCTATTTAAAGAATCAAGTTTTGTGTTCTTTAAATCTAACTTGCATATTTTGCTTAAAGTACAAAAAAAACCAACCCAAGGACTAATAAAAGTTCATTAACACAACTGTAAAAATGTTAACATTCACAGTTATTTTGGTCTTAATATTTTTCACATGTATACATTCAATCATACTGTGTTATTATTAGATTTTTCTAACCACAAGTGCTGAGCAAATTGTACAACAACCAACTGACATTCAAGTAATCCTACCCTGAGAAAATCTGTTGTTCTGAAGCTGCAAAAATCCTTTTTTTGCACTAATCCCACTCCAACATAGAAAATAAATAGCAAGAGGCTGCACTGCAGGGGCAGGATTTGACAGATTGAAACCAAAGAAGCAGTTGCTCTCACAACTGCAGAAGTTTATAATTTTCACTACAGATTTACTCAGGGTAGGTAGAGCTCATGCAAATAAAATGCTTACCCCAGATAAGTGCTAGACAGCTCGCTTAAAACTATGAATAAAGGACACCTGGGGACTCCAAAATCTCTTTGCATCTTCTCACAGCAATGAAGACTTTTCCAAATTAAAATCCCAAATACAATTTGATGCCCACAAGGTTGTGTGAAGCACAAAATCTGAATTTGAATCAGTACTGAAAGAACAATTCAGCAGAAGGATTTCTCTACCAAGGATGATTTAAGAAGTAATGATTAACAGAACCAGTGTGTGAATGGACAGTGGGGAAGCAAGCCAAAAGGGGTGACATTTTTATGTGCTCCTCTTGCCAGGTAAGAACTTGTTCTTTTGTAATCAATACAAAATGTCCTAAGACAATCTGCCCACCCTTTGCAAAGGGTAGAGTTAGTCAGGGCTGGTACCAGAGATTTCCAATCTCCTCTGCACAGAGCTGGCATTTCTGGTCTGGTTGCCTTCACTTTTCTTCCATGCCACAGGGTCTCCAAGACTTCCGGGAGTTTTGAAAAACGCCTCATGATGTGCAGGACGAATGCTCTTGGGCGTGAGGGGAGCTGATGAAGGCTATTTATGAAACAAAACCAAAGTGATTCAGCAGGGGTTTCTCAAAGCCTACACGCAAGCATGCAAACAGAGGACAGCTGAGAGACATTAATCCGTGTGCCCTGCTACTAAGAGGGAACCATGTCACGCATCCTTCAGAAGCTCCACATGAAAAGCTATGGGCTTTGCCCCTGCTTTTCATTCTGAAACTGCATGCCTGTATATCACTGCTAGAAGGTGGAAGCCTCTATCATTTCCAACATAAAGGTTTTCGTAATTAGTTCATATTTATTTACCCTTATGCTGATCTTGTCCTCTAACTTAACTTGTCCTTTAACTTAAATGGCTTTCCTTTGCTTTATGTATTACTCTCTTTTGTTATCTGTTAGTATCAAGAGAAATCAAATATTAGTCTTCTAAACCTTGACCACTTGTCTTTTAAGTGCCACTCTACGGTAACGTAAAGTTAGTACTATCTGTAATCTGATTGGCTGTCAACCAGTCCCTTATTACCGCCTGTTTCTAGAGTTCAAACAAGATAAAATATAAAGTAACGTCCATAAAGCTTCTAAATGTTCAATCTGTTTGTCCCTCCATTATACAACAGGAAAACAAATCACAGATTTAAGAATGTAAGCTGAATTAGTGCCAAAATGTCACTGCTAATAGTTGTAAAGACCCAGGTAAACACAGTATGACATGACTGTTTCATGTCACTCATCGTGTTTCAGATAAACACGTCTTCCTTCACTTTTGAATGTCTCACTTTTTTTACCCAAAAGCTCATTTCTGTGGTAAATTTTTAAAAATATCTTTATAGAAAATACCAACAAAGCCCACAAGAATAGTTGTTTTCCCTCAGTTCTGATGCTACTATTACGTTTCCATTATATGGCGAAGAGAGATTAGAATGAGGCTGAGGGGGATAACCTGGGACACTAGCACCCAAAGAAGTGTTGCAGCCACCTGACTCTTGCACTCTGACAAACAATCCTCTTATCCTCCTAGTGTGTTTCTGTAGTCATTGCATAACACAAATGATACCGTCACATGGGGAAGAAAAACACTGACATAAATTTTCTGGGGATTTTAAAATTCCTGTGAGAGTTTTAAAACTAACCACTTCACTGCTCAGGGCTAGATGTGCTATGCTGACCTACATCTGTAACACTGTCCCAAGCCCTGTGCCACAGCTGCAGATGGACACAAATAAAGTGGAAGACACCAGCTCACAGTGTGCCAGCTCATCACTCTGACACAGCAGCACCAGCCTACAGCACAAGGCGTCCTCAGGCCCAGTGCTGCGACATGGCTTTTTCATCATCCCTTCTTCATGCTTTTCAGCCTTACCTGCTGCAGCTTCAGAAGGGTCACTGGGTGCCCCACACACACAGGGGAGTCTAGTTTAACGGCACTGCAAGACCTTGCAAGCACAGGACTCAGGTGCAGAGCAGGTTGAGCTGGTTGCTGTGGATCCATGGAAGGGGTGGGTGAGGCCTTAGGGGTGACCAGTGTCGTGGTGCTTATGAAAACAGGACTTGTTGATGCCAGGCTGGACATACTGAAATTCATGGAGGCAGCAGCTGAGAAGGAGCCATCGGAAACTGGGGAAAGAGGACTGGCGAATGAGGGAGAACAGACAAGAGGGACAGAAGCCAAGGCTGCTGATGGCACCATGACACAGGGTACACTTAGAGATGGTAACTGGTTGGAAGCCAGGCTGATGGCACCAGGGGCTTGGTTTGCAGAGAACAGGAGATTGAAACTGCTTAATCCTAAACCAAAGAGAGAAAAAACAAAGCTTTAATACAGTTGATCAATTGGAAGTAAATTATTGTAATTTCATCTAGAGTAAGAAAAAGGTGTGACAATAAAGAGAAGTCTGCCTACGAAGTAAACTCTGACAAAAATAATAAAAAATAAGGAAGTAAACTGTCACGAACCCATGACTCTTCTGTCCAGCTGCCCTTCTTTACCTTCCTCCATCTCCCCCCCTACTGTCTGTTCACTCTACCTGCATCCATTTACTTCAGCCATTTTAAGTACCAACTATACACCTTGTTGTTTTCTGCTTCTAACACCAATTATGAGCAAAGTCCTGGCTAACAGACCCTTTTTTTTTTCACAAATGGGAATTATATCCTCTGCTGTATGAAAACATACACGTTGCTTTTAATGAGAAAAAAAAGCTCGAATTAACCAAACCCAACAAATGGGAGACACCCACAAAGATATACCACAAACAAATACATTTTTCTGAGAACTGAAATACTGTGTTGAAACAGAAGATGCTCTGGCTTCTAGTTTGTCTGACCTTCCAAAACATTAGCATTTTCAAACTGACCATCCCCATACTAAGTGAAATCCCACAGACCCCACTAAATGCTGCAAGTGAATCAAATAGTAAAGCAGTAGTCATGGCAATCTACCATGTGTGTCCTGTTCCAACAAAACAGTCTTCCACTGCATACAAACACATGCACAAACCACCATGGATACAAAATCCTCTTGCAATGATTTAAGCTGCTCCTCTCTACCCCTATAATGTCCTACTGCACTCTGTGCCTTGATTTTTGGGGGGTTACCTGATGATGGCATGCTACAAGACAGTACAAAGTTTGTAGGTGACTAAATTAATCATCTTAGGGGGATGCCACTGCTCTGTTTTGTCCACCTTACAGCCAAACCTAGACTTTCAGCTCCTCCGAGTTTTGAATGCTGAATAAGTGCCTTTTTTGCTGCACATAATTCAAATATCCAATCCCCATATTATTCATCTCTACTAATGTTTGGGAACCTCAGAAAAATGCCTGTCTTTTCAGAGGAGGAACAGTTCACATGTAGTCATGAGATTTCAGAGTTATTAAATTACTGCAGAGAACTGCTGTCAGCTTTTTTTGTGCCAAATACAGATTTATTAATCTATTTGTAGGACTCTGTATTTGCTCAGTGAACAGATACAGAGGTTTTTGTGCCTCTGGATCTGATGGCTGTCCTTACCAGCAGTAGGCTGAACATAAAGATACTGTGGCTGGAAAAGTTGATTGGCATTTTCTTTAAAGCTGTGCTCATTTCCTGGTGGCGGTTCATCAGAGTCTTTGTTCTGAGATTGTTTTTCTTGCTCCTGACAATCTAAAGGCTTAGTAGACTCCTTGTTTGCAGCCTCTGGAGCAGCACTACTTGCAAGGTCAAGATGGTAAGTTTCTACAGGTACAGTAGAGGGACAGCCACCTCCTTGGGTAGATTCTGCCTTGGATGACTCGAACAGCTTCTACACAAAAACAAAAGCAGAAATGAAGAGTCCAAACTGAAATAACACAGTGCGATGCCTCTCATGCACCTTCCTTGGCTACAGAGTAAAACCTGCACCTGTGACAAGGAGCAGCACAAACTCGCTTAGCAAATCACCAAGTAAGAAATTTTTGGAGGGTTTGAAGAGACATATTGGTGATGCCTAAGCCCTGTGCCCCTTACTGTAGTTCACTTTCAGTATTTGGAGACACTAGATAAGAAATACCTGACCTCTGGGTTTATTTTTTATTGATAAGGTAATACACTTATTTCAAATGCATTCTATCGAATATTCAAATGGCATATATGATATGGCCTTAAGCTTGACCCCTACTTTAGTAGTTAAGAGAACCATGACATAGCATTCACCAGCCTGCTGTGGGCAACACTGGGCTTGAGAGAGTAACTCAGGCTGCAGAGTAGGGGGAAAGTACAAATCACATTTGCTGTAGCTCAACAGAGTAAGCAATGCTGATGTTGTCTGGGAAAGTTAACAGAGGAAGATGAAGGGTAATAGTTACATTGATTTCTTCCCCTTTCACACATTGTTTTGTTCAAGATGATCAGGACACTGATTCCAAAGAGCAGCTGTGCATCCCATCACTGTGCAAAGAAGTCACAGCCCATTTTCCCCTAGTAATGTGAAATGTCTCCCCGTTAATGCCTATACTTCCTGACACAGCACCCTTACAATTTTATTAACATGTGGGTAGCAGCATTTACATCTCTAACAAGAGAGTCTAGTGAATTTTCACTTCTGAAAACTGTCTTAGGTAAAAGTTTTTCCTCACTATCAGGAAGCTTAAGTGGTAACAAAATTCACATTACCTTGGGTACTACTAGTGAGAGGGGCAGATCACTCTGCTCCATGATCTGCTTTTTAGCAGCTGGCTCATCTTCCGCAGGTGAGGCGGGTGATGTGCACTTGTAGGAGCTGCGTTTTTGGCAGAGAGCTGGAGGTATGGCAGCATGAGCTTCTGCACTCCTGTTTCCCTTGTCTCCTGTAGTAGGTAGGGTCTTGCTCAAGTTATTTTCCTGAAGACCACCGCATAACATGAAAAGAGATGAAGAAGGGAAGCACAAGAAGGGTTGATTGGGGACTAGGGTAGGTTTTCCATTTTCTGTTTTGGAGGCTGCTGGTGTGGAAGGATGTGAAGCCTGGCTGCTGATGCCAACTGGTAGTGAGAGACTTGGCATCTCTGCCTGAACCACAGGCAAAACTGCCTGAGGCAAAGGGTTAACACAAAAGTCAGAGTCCCCCGGAACTGGAAGACGGGAGAAAGGTGAATTTATGCTTGAGTTCCTTGTTGAATTAGGTATCATTTCTGTGTCACAAGCTTTATTCCTAAAAAACAACAGTAATGAAAAGAGAAAAAACATTTAGTCCAAAATTAACCCCCTACTTTATCCTCAGAAGCAAACAGGTACATTTTTTTACATAAATGTGGAAAAATCCCCCTCCCACCCCCTATTTTTATTGTTTACAAGGAGGGTGACTTTTTATTACAGTGAGGCCTGAAATATTCAGGTTCCGCATATTTGCGGTTTCAATTAATTGTGGATTATTTTTCTGCGAGTTGTGTGTCTGCACGTGTGCGCAGATGCCGTGCATCGGTACTGCCAACTCAATCAATGAATATGTAATGAGCTCCTGTCCAGAAGCCACCGGGGGCAGTGAGGGGAGCCGCGCACTGCCTGGCCCGGCTGGGATGAATTCAATGTAAACGTGTGTTTTTGCATGCCTGGAATTGTTCTCCGCTGGGCTGCAAGTCGAGGCTGCCGTTGTCTGTGTTTGTGCATGAGAGTGGGAGGCACCTTTCCCCCGTCTGCCGGCGACAGTGGGCAGGGCCTTGGCTGCACTGTGCTGAACCAAGACGGCGCTGCCGAGCCCACCGCCCCTGCAGTTTCCAAGTACTGTCCATTTTCACCATATTAGGGAAAGGGGAGTGCTGCCGGGGGGGTGGTGTGGAGGCAATGGGGCCGTGGCACTGCTTCTGGGCACGGGGCTGGCGGCAGAGCGCCAGCTGCTGCTTCTGGGGCTGTGAGAGGCTAGGCCAAGCTGTGCACCACCTCTGGGACCAAGCTTGGGCTGGTACAGCCGCTGACAGCACTTTGTCAGGGCCAGTGTGCTGGCTGGAGGCGGGACAGAGGGTGGCTGGGCTCCAATCAGTGGGGGGGCATTCAGTCGGCCCAGCTCCTTCACTCTGGAGCTGCTGTCTCGCTTTTGCAAGTGGAGGTGGCATGTGAGCTCACTTGTGAATGGCAGCAATGCACAAGGATGGATGGTTCAGTCTGCATGATATGAAACACTGGCTTGGCTGGGCTTAGCTACAGCTCAGGCTCCTTCACCGACGCTTGGCTCAGCTGGATTCCCAGCCACCACCACCTCCTTGCCCACATTCCCTTTGTTCCAAGCCAGAAAAAACCCCCAACAAAATTCCCAGAAAAAATCCCCAAAACCCAAAATGACACATCCAGAAACAAAACTATGGCGACTGTGTCAGCCCGTGGAGCCCTGCAGGAGCGCGCTAGGCCATGCGTCCTGGCTCCTGCCGGGTTTCAAAGCTCAGAAAAGGGGCAAAAGCAAGTATTCTGCAGACAGGAGCAGGCAGAAGACATTTCTATCAGTTTCCTGGGGCGCAATATGTCTCCCTGTGCGCCCAGGACCACCCCCTAGAGCTCATTAGGGAAGGGGGTCTGGCTATGGGTGGGGCCCAATTGAATATTCATGGATTTGGTATCTTAATGGATTTCATAACTCGCACGGCCTGCCTGGACCCATTCCTCTGCAAGATCTGGGGGCTGACTGTATTTTTAATTACATGGAAGCAGACTTCTCATGTTTCTGGCAGAACAATAATGCTTTTGGCTGCAGTTGACTAGAGTCAATCATTCACAAATGCATTCAAACTGGGATAGGCATACAGAAGACAGAGAGGCTTTTTCATGGAATTGCTCAGCCTATGTAGACAACAGGTCAAAGGACACAGGGATGACCTATATAAACACACATGATACAAAGAACTACACAAGTGACAACAGTGGCAAAAGTAGAGGTGGGTGCAAAATGGCCATGAAAATAAAAGCCATGCTGACACCTATCAGCATTAAAGGAGTAATAACCAGACTCTGGCAATTTTTTATCTCAGTTCCATCAACGGAATCTATCCTTAAACTAAACATGACAAGCATGAAGATGAAACTGGACAAGAATTAAGACCAACCTACCTAGTATCTTCCTCTATTTGCTGCCTGCAGACAGCTGCCAGATTTATCATTTTGGAACAATATTCATCTGAATTCACAATACAGGCTGAAAGAACAAAGCAGCATTCAATTAATTCCAGGTAGATTTACCAAGCATATTTTGATATAGGCCATATAAAATAATTGCTGTAATTTTTCAGTCCTGAGACATCTTTATAACATCCATAATCACCTAGAGTCAGAACCTGCAATGCACTCCGAACTCTCAGTCCCACTGGAGAGATGTTCAACATCATCATTTCCTATAAGGGGACTGTGATAAGTCCTGTAATTGCTTTATCTTTTTTAAAAACTATCTATTAAATTGTTAAAGTAAATTGCACTATATTAACACCATAAAATAAAGCAAGTGTTTTGTGGCTAACAAATCTTTCTTTATCTATGCCAAATTGTAATACAAGAAACTGTAGTATAGTTGCAGCTAGTAGAGAACAGAAACATGTACCAGAAAACCAACTGCAGATCCAAGGCAGTATGGCCCAGATTCACCTCATCCAGCTTTAGGCACTTGACTGGAGGGTCTAATACAGAAATCTCATCATCACATGAACAGTAGAAATGTAGGTCTCTCCCAAGAGTAATTCACATATTTTTAATTGCACTGATTCACCCAAATAAGTGCCTTAAATTGGTGGCTGTTATTTGGACAGATCCAGTGGGATACAAAAGGAAATGTTTCATTAGTAGTTACCTTGCTTCTCTTGATGTGGGCTGTTGGGTTCAGAACTGACCTTCCTTCTAGTCCCTTCACAAGACTGTGCACTGTTAAACGAAGAGTGACGTGTAAATCTCTGCTTTCCAGTAACACAGATCTGATACCGGGCACAGGCTCCTCTCTGAGTCGCTGGCAGAGGATCAGATGTTGGGCTATGACCTCTTAGCTCATCTGTAGGGACATAATTTTGTGCAGTCGTTCAGGCACCACAGCTCACCATTTAGGCTTCTTCATGTAACCAAACTTGGCCTTAAGGGAAGAGATAACCTCTATGCTATCTCAAACTCCACAATACTGAAATAGACCTAAAGCTCAGTAAGCACTAGTAGACAGGATAAGAACTTCCCTCTTATCCATGCCATTGCAGCTGAAGCATTGCTACACCCTAGTGAGCATAGCCAGAAGGAGAAAGAGAACTAAGATGGCATTGACATCATCCTTTACTTTTACTTGATCCTGCCACTGGCCTGATCCAAATATCAAAGCCAAAGAGTTTCACCTTTTCTCTGGCTTCTAGACAAGAATCATCATCTTACAGAGATGATCTGTCCCATCTCATTCTTTGTAGACAAAACCTTTTATGCAGAGGAACATGTGTAAGAAACATGTGCTCTACCTTTGTAAGCCCCCTTATAAAGAAAATAATTTGCTGTATAATTACTACAGAATTACTGAGATTTTGCAACCCATAAAAGCTGCAGACCCAGATTTTAAGATGTTGGCATTATCTTCCATTGCTCTACAATTATGCATACAGTTTTGGAAGTCAATGTAAAAATAGCTGCAAGATACACTACCCTTCAACACGCCCCCCACACATCCAGCTTTTAAGCGCGAATTCTTCCCAGGGCAAATGTTGAGCTGGCAGCAGTTAATAATCACAGGGTACACCATGGATGCTGAGCCATTCTTGACACATCAAAAGCAACTTGGGAAAGGACTGTCATAGCAAAAAGAAAATAAATATAGGCTATAAAAGTTACCAGTCTTTCCAGAGAATTCCACAGGCCCAATCCACTTGAAGGCTGGTTTGCGTCCCCGTTCCTCTGTGACATGAACTTTTTTGATCAAGCCTAGGCTGGTGAGAACATTGGCGATATCATACAGTCTTCTTACCTTCGCTAAAAATAAAAGGCAGAAATAGTTAAGACAGTCAGGTTTACAATTTATACAGTACATATTTATGTGGTAATTTAATTCCAGAACATCACTCGTATGGATTAGGTGGGTAAAATCAAATTGGGATGGACTTAGGCCAACTCTTATGAAGACTGCCATGCCAGCTCCCATCTTATTGTCCCTGTCTCTTCCTATCTTAGCTGCTCAGGTTTAAACTCATCTACTTAATGTTGATGGAAATGATTACATCATCAACTTGCCCAGAAAAGGCATGTGAATGTGGGGTAAGAGAAACTGGGGGCAAGAGGTACAAGAGTGCACAGCTGACCACAGCAGAAGACATATTTATCATTTTTAAAAACCTAACACACTCAGAACAACCTCTGTGACTCTACAAAATACAGCAGTGCCCCGCTACTTCATGATCCACCATTCGCATGTTCAATACATCACAGGGTTTTTTTCCGCGTCTTTACCATATTTACCACCCCTTCACAGATTTTGCTTATCGTGGCATCTTTCTGGAACCAACCCTCTTCGAAATTCAAGGCATTACTGTAACACCTTTGAGCTGACTAGGATACCTACAAGTTGTCCAGCTATACTCCTCACATTCCTCCCGATACTTGGGGTAGAATTAAGACTGACGTGCAAGCACTTTATTTTAAAAGTACTTTAAAGACTTAAAATAAAGGTCTTTATCTTAGAAAAATTATTTACTAATGGTGAGGTTTTCCGTGCTGTTCAAGGGATCGAAGTACTAATCCCCACTAACTAAAAAGCAAACTGCTATCCAGTTGTGAAAGATTTCTGGAGTAAAAAGGAGAAGTAGCACATTTCTGCAGAGAAGAAAATGAATGCCATTGAATGAAACAACATGTTTCAGTTCAGCAAGTTCTGAAATAACATCCAGAGCAGCACAGGAAACAGAGTTTAAGTCTGAAAGAAAAATTTAACCAAAAAAGAAAAAAAGATTTTTCTTCATTCTGAAGCTAAAAACAGGGAGATAATTGTGACTCCTCCCCATGCCAAGCTCTGTTTTCACAAACTGGCATTTGCAATTAAAAAAGCCCCAAACCATATTTCGGCAGAAGATTCATGACCCATTCTTGCTGTTACCTACTGGTGTCAGTTTGGTGTCACTCCAACATGCCCCTGTTGTCTTTACTCACTGACTGAGTGATTTTCCTCTCATTAGACAGCTTACTTTTAAATTTGCTGTGGTCCACTGTATCCTGGGTTTCTTCTATCAGTATCTTTGCTGCGATGTCCAGAGTGACTATCTTGGTCTTGGAGACAAGGAACAGCATGACAAACTTTTGGCTCATAATCCGCAATGACTTGTCCTTTCTGCTGTTTGCAGATGCTGTGTTACAAATAATACCCAAGCCTCTTAGCATATGTCATCTATCACAGCCAGAAAAATAGTAAGTAGGTTTCTCACACGCAAAAGGAGTAAAGTCTTTCCTTGTCAGGAAGCAGAAATTTTTGAAAGGCAGCAAATAACTGAGTAATGCAGACAGAAGTGTCTCTTCAAACAGCAATATAAATTGCAAAAATAGCATTTAGAAAGTAAAATCCCAAAGCTGATTCTATGCTATGTTACACAGTTTTGTGCCACTATAATTTTATGACTCCAATGGACTTTTCAACTTAACCCTTTATGTGTTACACAGACATCATGCAAATAGTAGACAAAAGAAGATGACACCGTCTGTCAGGATAAAGCATTTACTGTCAGGTAACAGATGAGATTGCCTAGCAGAAGTTCCTGCCAGTGTGTAGGACAGAGGGAAAAGTATATGTTGAGACCTATGTTATGAATAGAAGGAAGACTTCTGTCCCCTTCATGGTGAATTCAGCACCTTTTTGGTAATGATAATTTTTTATTAATTAATTGAAAAGCAAAACAAGGGAAAAAGTCCCAATAAACTGGAGAAAGATACTTGTGTCTTTGTATCATCCCATTTATTAGTTATCTTACCAGAGGTGCAATCTGGTTCTGAAAAGTCCAGTAAAGGTCTGTCTTGAGATTCTGGAACAGTTTCCTTTTTCCGTTCTCCAAATTTGTACTCCAAGTCCTGCTCCTTATGCTGGAAGGTCATTAACTCTCCATACTGCAGCTCTCCTGCTTCCTGAAGCCTTTTCAGAGTTTGACCGAGGTTGTGCCGGCCATGCCAGCAGTACTGGTTCTTGGCCACACGGCTAACCAACTGCAGTGACTCCAGAACATTCACTATATCGTAAATTCGTCTCCGTTCAACTCCTGTTTTAAGTGGGAAAGATGGGAGAGGGGAATAAAAAAGACACATGCTGATCTAGATTAAATGTGCTGTCCAGCAGAAGTGAACAGGCTGTTCTCCAATACTAAGTGTCCACAACACACTTTTCACTGTTCACCTGGACACATTCCATTAGGTCCACCCATATTTGCACAATTAAGACCCGATTTATATGTGGCCAGACTCATTGTATGCTGTTCTTCACATATTTTCTTTACTTCCAGTCCAATCATGGCTTCAGTGTGTTTAGAACTGACTGCAGCCTGCCCAGCCCCAATGCCTCAGACCTACCCAGACACTTTGACCCCTCCTGACAGAGAACTTCTGAGCTCAAATACATGCCCGTGCACCAGCCTGTGTGTAAGAGAGGGCAGGAAAAGCTCTGAGCCTGGCACTGACATGGTGTAGAAATAAAAGCCACTCACATAGGAGCCAGCGGGAGTGTGGTCCTCCACTTGCATTTCCAAGGGCACAACTACTTTTACTTGGTAAGCAAGTACCAAGTAAAAGAGCATTAAAAGTTTCACAAAGTACAAAGCAGTGTAGGATGAGACCCACTGTTCCCAAATGCAGCAGATATGACTCCCCTGTGCTGGCTGGGCCTACACCTGTGGGAAATCCATGAAACATGTCCACCTTGAGTTCATCCTGACTGATGTGAGCAAGACTTGGGACTTAATATAAACAGGTTGGTGGCTCTGCTCACTGTCCCAAGTAGTTGTGTCTGCTGCTGTTTGAAGCATGGCTATCATATATACCACAGTGCACTATATGCCAGTGGCATCATCTGCACCAGAAAACAGTTGACATCAGCTGAGCAGAACAAGTGCTAGTTAGTGAGAAAGGTTTTGAAAGACTTCCCAGTGGAAAGCAAGGTCCTGATGCATCTGTTTACTCATCTGGAGAATACAGATAATGCTTATCAGCCTCAAACAGACATTAGGTGAAACAATTAATGAGTATTTCCAAGTGTGGAGATCTTGGATTGAAGCATACTCCAGAAAAATCAAAGTGCTACACGTGCCCTGGTGTAGGTCAGGCACCCGCAGTATAGCCCCGTTTTGTGGCCTTTCCACAGGTCTTGTGTGAACAAAGCAACAAGCTGTATCACAACCATCCTTTGTTACAAGGAGAGCAGCAACATCAACAGTGAGTAACTTTGTTGTCACTGAAGCAAGTGGATACAAGCGAGCAAGGAAGCAAAAACCAAGGGGAGAAGGACAAACACACCCCCTTCTGGGAGAAAAAATTCCCAAGACAGTTTTAAAAGAAAGTTTCTATTATTTAGAAAAGTAAAGTAATGTTCTCTCCAAACACAAAATAAAGCACTATTCATATTCAGCTGTACAAGGGTGGAGCACAAGCATGTCATGCAAACACATAAAGGAGTATAATTGCAAAATATAAAACAATTATTTTTAGAAGTAATTTATTTAACTATTTACCTAATCTAAATTCTATCCTATTTCCCCTTTCCATTACTAAGGCAAATAAATATTTCAAGGCCTTTCTTAACAGTCACAGAGGACATTATTCTTCCATTCCCTTTCTTCCCAAAGCACACAAATTTCATTTTTGCTACATCCTTTCTGTTAATACCTGAGTTCTAAGATACAACATTTATTTAGATTAAGTCCAACTTTGTAAAGCCCTTCCTTCTAAAAAACAACTCCTCCAAGGACCTGAATCTTTTCATTATCAGTGTAACCTGGCTGAGTCCTGTCTCTGAAGTTTTATTACTTCTGCAGGTATTTAATTAATCTTTTAACTAAAACCAAACCTAACAGCACAGCCAGCAAACAGGCTAGTCAATACCTTCTGACCACCTCACTGACTCCTTCAGTGCCCGGCAAATTTATTAGTTAAGAAAGCAAGAGTTAGTAAACAGCTAGAGGCAAGATCTACTTAGAGGAAAGTACTGTCAGCAGATTTAAAAATGGTAGCATTAACAAGCAACAAAGACACTTGGGAATTTTATGCATTTCCAACTCTTGATTAGTATGATTAGAAGAACATCCAGACCATGAGAAAGGCAGATCTTGAATGGAGTCTGTCAGAAGATGATCTTTAGAAGGCCCACCTCTTGGGTTACCTCAGGTGCTAACTTACCCCAATTTTGCAGATATACATACCAAGAATTGAAGCCACTTCATCCAAAGAAATAGTAGTTTTCTCTGTTGACAACGGATAATTTGGATATCGAGCTAGAAACTTTTGGCACAAGAGTCCTAAGCTTTTCTGTTTTCTGCTGGGCCTCTGCTTTTCAAATTCATCAATGGTGCTGTCGTCCACTAGATCATACTGTTGAAAAATAAATGTTAACCCTTTAGCGCAGATTTAAAAGCAAGACATAGTCAAGTAAGGCATATTTCACATGCTAGCAATATTAGAGCTCAGATTTTCTAATAAGGAAAAAACCCTTGTCCTTGCAAGCACAGAGCACTTGTGTGACACACTTGCAAGCTCTTTAATTCATCACACAGGATGTCTACAGAAAAGCTCTGTGCTATCATGAAATAATGGTCATGCATAAGGAAAAAACCAGTATGATCAAACACCTAAGACTCATAGATGTTAAGATCCTACTTGGAAAAAGTAGTTCTTCTTGAGAAAAGGAGGAATATTACCTCAAACACTTCTGGATCTAATAAACCAGAAGATGCAGAAGACATCAAAACAGAATTCTTTTTTGCTCCCCTTTACAATGACTCTATCACTTTAAGAAATCAGTGAGTGGAGAAGGGTTTGGGGGCACAATGCCAAGAGAGTATAAAATGTGGTACATGGACTTTGAACCCTTAAACTCAAGTCATGCCGTTAACTTAGGAAATTCTATAGGATGGCCTGAACACGGTTGGTTTGTCTCTGCAGTGGGAAAAAAATAAAAACCAACAAAACTGTGATGGCAAGAATGTATGAAGAGGTATGTTTATTTGTTACAAAATGAGAATGATGAAAGATTTTTCTGCACTGGTAACCAGACTTTTCTTCAGTGCCAAAAAAAAGGAGAATAAGTTTTGCAACCGGCAAAACTTTTCTCTGGCAAAGAAAAGCTGAGGGTGGTGGCCATGTTTCCTTGCTAATGGGATCTTAAACTGTCCTTTGCTCGTTGTGACTAAATGTCCCTGTGTCAGGCTGTTGCCCTGATGGAATTCTTTGAGTTTTATACAGTATGAAAATAGCACTATTCTTACAGTAACATTTCTATTACTTCTTTCACAAGTTCCCTTTCTAAGTGAAGAAAATTAAGTGTAAGCTTCAATAGCTAGAAAATATTTGAACTTTTTATAGTAGCCACCCCAAAAATGCTGTGATTTTAGTGGGCTTGGAGTGGTAATGAACTAACCTTTAATATGAACTATTATTTGCTTACTGAATGCCATGTTAGGAATGATCTTCAGACAACTGTTTCATTATGACCATGTCAACTGGAGAATTCTCTGGACTACTGTAGTCACTGTACTTGCTGTGAAAACTACATTTCTAGAGTGATCTGCACCTACCAAATGATGATTCTCAGTAGGAGGACACCAGAACTATTTTTCTGAAATCACCAGGAAAAAACACTGTACAAAAAATAATCTAGGAAAGGAAAAGCAGTTGTAGAAACAAAAAAAAATTATGAAGGAAAAAACCTGTATGACACTTACTACAACCTGATGTCATTCTCTTGAGGGACAGACTTCCTAAAGCAAGGATAGGAATCAACCTCTGCATTGTCCAAGTCTTGGCAAGTAAAAATCTTCCTAACACTTGACCCTATTTTCTGACTAATTTGGGTGCTGAGGTGGAAAGGCGGAGAAAGGTTTCAGCTGATCACTTCATAGGGCTGTTGCAGACAAGGTGTAAGATTTGAAAAGTTTGCTCTTCCGTTGTCGAATTGATTTTTGAAAACAATGCCTGTTGAAAACTGATTTGGCAATTTTCTTTCTAATATGATTCATAAGTATTTCAGTTGGGGAAAATGAAATATTTAAGCTCTACTTCCTTCACTGTCATTTGAAGTAATATTCAGGTTCTTGAGGGATTTCAGGTCCGTTACTAGTACGACAGTTACTTTTGGTCTTTCAATGTCCTACTGCTCAGCCAGTGCTGTGTAGGCAACTGTCCTTGGGAACTCTACAGTTTTCCATAGGGACCAAAGGACCAGTTGGAAGAAAACTGAGGCACAACTTAAGGAAGGTCTGAGTCCTAAATGAACAGAAGGTGTCCTGAGTCTCACCTGTGATGAATCAGGTGTGTCACTCTGCTCACTGTTTTCTATAGGTCTGAAGAGCTCCTTCTTCTTCTCTCTGTCCCTCATGTCAGGGCTAGCAGCACTAACAAGCATCTTCAGGTTAGCAGTAGGGGTCCAGGGATCAGGCTGAGGTCTGTCAATGATCTTAACAGGTGTAATTGGATTTCTTTCCGGTGTGCAGCCTTTTTGCTTCGATAAATCAATTGGTTCATTCTTAATGGGAGTCTTTGGAGCCATCCTGGATCGCTCAAATATGTTTTCCTATTAAAAACAAAGTTCTTTAAGACACAACAGGAAAGAAAACATTCCAACAATCAATTTCATGGTTCTTATGAAGGTAATTGTAGTGACTCATGCCTTGATACTCATAGATATATTTAGCACAGCTCTTTAGCCTTTGTTGGAGGTGGTAAAATATTCTACATGCTCCTGTACTGCAGGAAGTTTATATGAGATACTGCCTTGAAATACAGAACCTGAGGTCAGCAAGTTTAACTTATGGTCTATCAGGCTTTTAAACTCTTGACTGTTATTACAATACAGCATTGCCCACACACATAAATCACCAAATCACAGGAAATAGAAATAATGCACTAGTCACATTACACTCAGCAAGAAAACACACTGTTCTGTTTGAAAGGTCCTCAGTTAAAAGCCATGCTGGGGATGCAGATCAGACTGTCACAAAATGTCAAACTTAAGTGAATGTAGCTTCCAGTGCAGGTGAGGCAAGTTTTGCGTCTGCACTATCTGCTGCTCAAAGCAACAAAGAAAATCTCTGTAACTGTTTCTTGACTACAGCTAAAAGCTGCTAGCAGAAAAAATCTAATTCATCAGCTGATCTTTATCATTCTTTGAATGAAGCTGAGCTTCTTTCAGTCCCTAGCTGCAATCAAACTTTTTTCATATTTCACCTTTGGATCCAATTTTACCTTTCTCTTATTGCCAGAATTCTCACTACAGACCATCTCATTTCAAGGGACTGACCAACAGAAGCATCAGTGGTATCCTAGAGCTGAGATCTGCTTTTTTGGGCAACAAGAGAGACTACGTCACTTTAGCCCGTTAGTGCAAATATGTGTAGCTCATAAAGGAATGAAGGAGATAGGATGCCATGTTGACTTTCTTTGCAGGATATCAAAAACTGTGGTCCAAGTATCCTAAGCCTGGTACAGAGCTGGACTTCCAGAAATACCTCTGCAGAAAGTCGTTCTGCTTCTTCTTGCCCAGGGAGATCCAAGTTCTATTCTTAGATAGTCCAGATATCCATTAATTCCCCTTAATACCCAATAAACAAGGCATTGCCTTTTTTGGAACTCTAGGTAATATAGTTCAGTGGTTTCTAGATTTAGCATGCATCTTGAGTCAATTGAGCTGGAAAGCAAAGTGAACAGATTAGCATCAGAAACCTGGAAGACCTTACAACTCACTGTAATTGGCAGTGAAGCCTTTGAAATCACAGCAAACAGCTTTTAAACTAAAATTCAGGTTTAATTGTTAACTCTTCAGTCTAACTTCAGTCAAACTGAGGAAGCCTTCTTGCTCAGACTACCAATTCACTTTTTTTCAAAATGAGTTTTAAGGATCTAACTTTGAGGCTGGATATCGTGTATTTTACGTTATGCTGCAAGATATCCAACTCAGAAATGAAACAAAAGTCTGAAAGAAAATATTGAGTTATACTGGTTTGCTGCAATAACTTTCCTAAGTTTTGCCTTTTATTTGAAGTAATTTAAGTAGTCACTAGCTGAAATAGATATTTAAATAGGTAATTCCAGAGATCATCCTAACAGGTACAGTCTAGCTAAAGAGCAAAAGAAGTCTTAGTAACAACAGAAACTGGGAGCAGTTTTGTAGCATTCAAACTGGAAACGAATTCAGCACAGCAAAAGCATTTTTCTCTGAGCACTGAAGAAGAGTACTTCTGCATACACTCATCTATTTATTACCCAGAAGGATGTACTAAATAGATGTCTTACAATCAACAGTCAGCCAGATGTAACTAACTACACTGTGATAATTAAGGGTCAATTTAGAGACCACGGTACTTCTTGGAATACATTCACATGGTGTTGGCATGCCATATATTCTTGCAATTTCATGTTTGGCAGTGAATCAACACTTAACTAATGGAGAAGGTCTACCTTCCCCTCGAGTTCCCGTTCACTATGGCTACTGAGAATGGAACTGCAGGCAGAGCAACTGAAGCAACCTGTTGTTTCAGTATCTGAAATGTTCATGTTTGTACAAATACCACAATGAAAAATAGTGGCTCTACATGAGAAGCATGTCTACGTCCTTTCCAATCTTTATTTTCTGCTATCATAATTACATTTTCATCCTCTCCTTTTTTTCCCAGTAGCTGCCATGCTACTCCACCTCTACCCACCTGTGAAAATCTTTTTTTGCACAAAAATTGCAAGGGTAGTTGGTGGAAATATGAGATTGACCTTGATCCATGCAGAGATGGCTTATGATTACAGGACAGGAAAAGATGTCTTAATGAATTTAGTATACAAGAAGGAATTGAAACAAAACTGAGAATACAGGAGTGGAATATGGCAAGAACTATGTGATCTTTGGAGGACTCATACTGAGCATGAACAGGCCATGAATTTGGTGTAGTTCAGTAGATATTACTGTGCAAGGCTATACCCAAGACTGTGTGTCCTGTCTCCTGGCTGGTGAGGCAGCAGAGGAACAATGATATTGCTCGTTGCTGAGTGGCCCCTGCTTAGCTTCTTGATCTGAGAACACCACTTTATGGATATAGATCAGAAGGCAAGCTTGGTGGACATGTGCATCAGCACAGACAAACTGTTGGTAAATAACAGGAGTACACAATTCCCGTGTCAAGTCAGTCCGGGTGGTTCTTACCTTCAGAACAGTGTGTCTCTTGTACAAGAGCCCACTCCACTTTTCCACAGGGTAGCCATTGGGATGCTTGAGATCACTTAGTGAGCTTCACTTAGGTGAAAGCAAGAAAGCGTTTGCCTGGGAGTAGCGCCAGAGTGCAATCGCTTCTCTTACTGACAAGGGTGGCACGACTGGGGGGGGTCTTTCACTGGATTGTCTCTTTACCTTAAGGGTAGGGTTAGACACCCCAGTGCTCCAAGTACACAGGTAAGATGCTGCTGTACAGATCAACATGGCAGGGCAGAGCAGGTCCGGCGTGCAGCAACCCAAACGCTGCCCGGGGGAGCGAGAGGAGCACGACCCAGAGCCCGAGACACCTCCAAGCCCCCGGCCGGCGGCCCTGCCCTCCCCACCGCGCTCCTTCCCTCCTCGCTGCCCCGGCGGCGCGGGGCTCCCGACCGCACCTTCCCCCGCGCCCGCTCGCTCACCTTCTGTGCCGCCTCTGCGCGGCCCCGNGGCAGCCGCACCGCCTCTCTCCCAAGCCTCTGCATCCGTTCTTAAATCTGTGACAGGCGAGGAACGGCTGAGTTAGAGGGAGGCCGGTGATGTCTCGGTCGCCCGGCCGCCGGCTCGTAGGAAACGCCGCCGGGGCGTCCGCGCTGGGCAACACCGCAGCACGGGCCGGGAGTTGTGCGGCACGGCAGCCCTGGGCAGCCCGGACACGGAGTAATCCTCAGCCGGCATCCCCTGAAACGGGTCTGGTGCCGGGAAGATAAAGCGAGCGCCCGGCATGGAGAGCGGTCTGGACACAAGGGACACTTTCCCCTCCCTCCAGTTCCGTGGTCTTCCCTCGCTTGGTACCTCACGGCAAAGCAAGATAAGGGAAGAACTGGGAGAGAGACTTGTACGAAGCTAACACATCAAATCCCGGCAGGCTGTGGAGCTGCGCAGTGATGAGTTTTGAGTTGTACCTGTTTTGACTATGGAGACACAATGTTAAAAAGAGACAAGATAGAAAAGTGTCAAAATCAGCTTTCTGCTGTGCAGAACATCTTCAGACTTGAAAGCGACTGCTCTAAGCTTGAAACCCTTACTGGGAAAATTTGCTTTGTGCAGTGCAATTAATTTTGCTTTATAAAGTGTGTTTGTACTTAATATTTCTTGTTTGTTATGATAATGGCAATGTCTTGTTTTGTTGTGGGAAGATTTCCTTCTCAAATAGCTCATGAGTTAGTAAGGAGTTATCACACAAGAAAAAATCCAATGCACAGTTCAGATAATTTATAAAAATACTCATTTTGTAATTTTGGAGGAACAGAAAAAGTTTCTTTTCAATAAGGATGTAGAAAACAGATAGATAGTAAATCTCTTGCATTTACTGTAATTTATTTGCTTTTAAAGTACTCTGATTTATTTATTTTCAGCAAGTTCCAGTACACCATATTTTGCTGAAGAGAATGCAAATATAAACTCTGAAAGAACTTCTTTTTATATACCCCCCCCCCCCCAAAAATCCTTTCATGCTTTTTAAGCCTTATTCTTCCTGTTGTCTAGAGGAACATTAATTCCACAACTACAAAGTATATCTCTTAATAGCTATTTGCAGATATGTAGAAAGAGACATTTCTAAGATTACTGCTGCTGTCTATCTCTCACAGGAGCTCTTAAAACACACTCATGAGAACTATAAAAGATGCTGAGTCATGGAAAATCTGAACAAGAATCTCGCATTGCACACTGACGTGCCCAGGCATGAACTCCAGGCTGAGGCAAAGCTGAGAAGAGAGTTTAGCAGCCGATAACCTGCTCATGTGCTGCAGCCCCAGCCTTAGGAAATTGCCGTCTGGTCACTGTAGTCGTCTACTTAAACTAAATGACCTGGAAAAATATATTCTCAGGCCCTTATCTTAAATCTGTCATAGGCAATAGTGTATCCATTGCCAATTAATAACATCTATGATAAGGTATTACGTGCTGTGGAAGTTTGATAGGTCTAACTGCACTTGCAGCTCTAGCACAGAGACTTTCTGGTTAAGGCTTTAATGTTGGTTAGGACCTTAATTGTACGTATTTCAGTCACTTGCTGAAATACTATGGCATGTGCATGTAGAAGCTCATTTCGTCATTGCAATGATTGCTTTTGACCTTAGAAATCTGGTCGTTTATAGGCCATTAATCAGAATATCTGGAGGTTGGCATGAGACCTGTGAGGCCCAAGTCCAAATACCTGTCAACACAAACTACAGGCTATGTAAGCAATGGGGCACGTTCTACATGGGATGTTACTGACTGGAATGGACCTGAGGTCTTAACTGATGCTCAGGGCTTGTGATTTTTCTCACTTCAGGTTAAGGATGTCTCTGAATATAAAAATATAAAATGCATTACTACTAAAGCTCTCTACAAGTCCTTAAGAGACAACTAATTTGAATCAAGCTTGACGCCTTAATTTAATTTTGCTGTGGTTTTACACTCACAGTTTTCCTGGCAGCAGAACTGTACACTGTTCAAAGGACACTGGCTGAAATTATGTAATAGCTGTTCTGGAAAAAAATATGGTCTGTTAAGGATGAGACAAGTGAGTCAGAAGCCCAACCTGCTTGCTAAGTGAAAATCATCCCCAGAAGGTGGTGTGTGGAACCTAGCAGGCAGAGGAGAAGCAGAAAAGCAGAGTAGGAAGGAGGGAGAGAGGTGGCACTCGTGTGTTTAAGAGGGGTGCTGAAGCCCGCTTTGGCACTGGGTACAGTAAGGAGTATGAGTCATATATATAGACTAAGGTGGGAGAAGTGAGACATAGCACCATGTAGGGAGCTGTGGGAGCTACAGTGGGCACAAAGGGATGCTGGTTCTGCTTTAGTCTGAAGAGATGATGTGTATTCAGACTGGAGAAGCCCCTTTTATGGGAAATATTGGCAGCGATTTGGATTCTTCTGTACAGCGATTCTTTTATGCTGCACCTCCAGGAGTCATCCTAGTCAGCATGGCTTTAGGAAAGGAAGGTTCTGCCTAACTAATCTCATTTCCTTTTATGATCTGGTAACTCACCTGGTTGATGAGGGAAGAGCTGTTGATGTGGTGTACCTTGATTTTAGTAAAGCCTTTGACACTGTCCTCCGTGACAAACTCCTGATGAAGCTGGTGGCTTGAGGCTTGGATGGGTACAGTGGACTAGATCAAGAACTGGTTGGATAATTGATCTCAAAGAGTGGTGGTTAATGGTGCTGTGTCCAGTTGGAGGCCGGTCACTAGTGGGAACCCTCAGGGTTCAGTGTTGGGACCTGTCCTGTTCAATGTCTTTATTGATGATCTGGATGAAGGGATGGAGTTCATCATTAGCAAGTTTGCGGATGACACCAAGCTGGGGGTAAATGTCAATCTGGTGCAAGGTAGGAGGGCTCTGCAGAGAGACCTTGACAGGCTGGATAGATGGGCTGAATTCGATGTCATGGGGTTCAACAAGTCTAAGTGCTGGCTCCTACACTATAGTTACTGGTTACAGTAACTATAGGCCAAACTATAGGCTGAGTTACAGGATGATCAGATGGAAAGGGATCTGGGAGTGCTGGTTGATAGAAAACTTGACATGAGGCAGCAGTGTGCCCAGGTGGCCAGAAAAGCCAATGGCATCCTGGCCTGCATCAGGAATAGTGTTGNCCAGTGACAGAACAAGAGGACACAGTATTAAGCTGTGTCAGGGGAGGTTTAGACTGGACATTAGGAGGAACTTTTTCACAGAGAGAGTGATCTCTCAGTGGAATGGGCTGCCCAAGGAGGTGGTGGAGCCACCATCCCTAGATGTGTTTAAGAATAGGTTAGATGATGTACTTAATAGCATGACCTACATAATAGGATAGTGTAGGTTGCTGTAGGATAGAGTTGGTAGGATGATGTGTAGGTAGCAGGATGACAACAGGTTNCCCCTCGCTCGCATATATCATAATATGCCCCAAGATGATTTTTAAATCTGTCTCTATATGCACAGGTACTTTACTATACCTGGCAGGAAGTTAAGAAATGGACTACTTAATTTAATAACTAGAGCTTGAAGGATCTTGTACAGCTTTTTTACAAGACTGAAAACCACTCTTTGATTATTTATGATTTTGAATAAATGACACATGAACTAAGATATAAGTATATGGTATTTAACACAAACATTGGGAAGAATTAAGTGCTCCCATTAATTTCCTTTCATTTGTTTCTAGACTTGAAAATAGACTATTTTGTGCAAGGTAGCAATGAAGGTGCCAATTCTTTGTGACAGAAAGACAGTAACTTTGGCAGAGGAGATGAATAAAAACTAATAATATTAATGTGTTCAACAGTTCATCTTAGAATAAGAAATAGTTTTTAAGACCTTTAAACCTGTATGACTTATTGTAATGCAAAACATGATGGGTCAAAGACCCAGTAATTCCTCTTTTCTCTCCTCTTCCCAGCTACCTTTTCCTATGAGCTCAGTTATGATGGAAAATTATATTTCTCTGTCTGTTTTGGCTGATGTTTGATATTCCAGCTCAAGAGCTATGAGTGAGGAAGAGACAGATCCCCACAGAGATCAGGTTAGGAGCTTCTATTTCCATTAAAAACTAGATTAAGGCACAAAACTGCTGAGCCATCAGGGAATCTGGGTACAGCAGTGCTCTCATCAGAAGGTAGTGATGTGCCCAGTGTCTGTTGCTGACAGTTTCCCAAGCTTCTGCTGGCTTAGGTATCTGCTTTCTGAACCAGCCTGGAAGTTTTCACAGTTCAAGGACCTCAGACTGCCTGGAGCAAGATGTTTTCTGCACCGGCATAGGCAATAGCGAGGACTAATTGACACTCAAAAACAGCCAGAAGAGGTTGCATTAGGAGTAATTCTATGGACGTATGGCACCAGTAGCTGTGACTAAAATACAGAAGTAGGGCTGGGAGTGGGACCTGAACTTAGCAAGGCCCTTCTCCCACCACACTGTGGGGTCGTGTTCTTTATGCACATTGGAAACCATTCCAGTAGAGGAAGGCATTGAACAAGTCTCCCATTTTCTGAGTGCTGTAGTTGCTTAACTGCTCTATCAGTATCATTGCTTTGTCCCTTGACTCTGTCTTATCTATAAAAATGGTAGGTGCTTTCCCTGGACTCAAATCAAGGAAGAGGCTGATGATGTTTAACCTGAGGCTACGAGTTCATAGAAGTGCTTCTGACATTCAGTATTTCCCATTGGCGATTTCAGGTGCAGCCCTGCTCAGGGTTGCAGATTCACAAGAGGCAGCTGACTGTTTGCCTAGTGAATAGTGTAAGCATGTGCTCCAGCTAGTTTGAAAAATCCCTCCTAGGAGCTGAGCAACTGGCATGTCCATACCTCAGTCATTTTGTGGGTGTGATGTGAAGGAATCTGCCAAAGCCCACATAAGGAAGCAGGAAGCTTGCTAAGTCACATGACTCTTGGATCAACTTTGCATGTGAAAATCACTTCTGACTGCTACTATAAAAAATCCATCACAAAAAATTGCATTTGTAGCATGCCACTCCCAGTGATTATTACATGCTAAAGTTTGCATATGGAAATTAATCCTCAGGTCTTTGTTAGGTTCTAATTCCATTACTCTAGGTGGGGTATAGTTTGCATAATGTCCCATACCGCAAACCGTCTCTGATAGGGCTCAGGGAAATAACTTTTCATTAAAAAGAATTGAAAAAAGAATCTATGTGTTTAGTGCAAAACAGTTTTAAAGTTATTAAAACAATTACTGAAATATTACATGGTGACAGCAGAAGACCACCATGATAATTAGAAGAAGCCCTGTTTTCCTGCACACCATGTAATATCTCTAACTTGGATAGTCCTCAGTCTGAAAGGAAAGGCTCTATAGATATCTTTCAGCTGGTTGCTGTATCAGAGAGGTGCTGTGTGCAAACTCTGCTGTGCCAGGTTACCTTTAGCGAAAAGTGTTTCTGCTTTGGTTGGTTAGATTCATCCTATGATGAATCAGGACCATACAGCATAGAATGGTATTCAGATGTGAGATCATAAAACTCCTCTGCAGCTGCAATCTCTGTTGATTCAAATTAAAGTCTAGAGTTCTTTGTTTCTTTTGTGGAATAGCAAGAAAACACTGATACACAACCATTCCTGCCTGAAATTCACAGGAAAAGATTTGTTGTTCCATAAAACTGTCAGTAGTTTAACTCAAAGGAGGATGCACTCTGTACTGTAAATATTCAAAACCGCTCTCTAGTGACTATTTACTATTATTTCCTTGTGTAGAATGGTTCAGCAGTGCTGGTTTCCTCCATGGACCTGCCACCCTGATAGTTTAGCTATTGAATTGACAGTGAAATAGAACGCCAAGTATCTTCTTGCAGATGAATAGCTTTCCTTCCTGATTTCCTATCTAGAAACAGGGCAACCGCTTTCCTTAATAATTTAAAAATTTCTCTTGAGACCACACATGGAAAACTGAATTTGAAAAACATCTTCTTACCTAGAAATTACTATCATAAATATTGTAACAGAAGTCCCAATTTGACCCTAGTGATGTGATAGGAAGGGAATTCTGTAAGACCATTTTCAGTCAATGATACAATCTATCCATGAAATACCCTCCAGTGGGGGAGCAAAATTAACAGAAGGACAGGCATGACAGAAAAAAGAAAATCCCATACTTGTTTTTTGGCACAGTAGTCCAGGCAAAGACTGACATATACACTCCTGACTCATTTAATTTCTCTGCCCTGTACTCTTTGATCTAATATAATTGTCCCTAGATTATAAAGCCAAAGGGACCATTAGATCATCTGGTTTGACCTCACATGTGTTGCAGACCATTAAAATTACATTCATTTCCCATGTATTGATCCTAACAACTTCCGCTTGGCTAAAGCTTGTGTTCCAGAGAAGCATATGGTATTGATCTGAAGACAAAAAAAAGACTGTGAATCCATCATTTCCACTATTATCAGTTTAAATATTATCCCATTGTCCCTATTCACTTTTTTTCCCCCTTGTTTCTAATTGCATTTTTTTGGCCCAAGTTTCAAGCCATTAGTTCCTGTTATAATTTTCTACCTTTAATGGCAAGGCCTTTGAAGTACATATTGCTTTTTGTATTGCAATAATAAGCAGGTCATCTCTTGCTCATTTAAACTGACTCAGAATAAGAACCTGCACCTCTCACTAGAAATTTTTTTTTGTTTTTATGGAGCAGATCGTCTTAAGTGTCATCATGCAACATGTACAGGACAACCAGCGGATCAGGCCCAGACAGCATAAGTTTAGGAAAGGCAGGTCCTGCTTGACTGCTGTGATCTCCTTCTACGACAAATTAACCTGAGTAGCAGATGAGGGAAATGGTTTGGATGTTGTCTATCTGGACTTCAGTATAGCCTTTGACACCATATAACACAGCATTCTCCTAGAGAAATTGGCTTCCTGTGGCTTGGAAGGGTGCACAGTTTTCTGGGTAAAAAACTGGCTAGATGGCCAAGTTCAGGGGGGTCGTGGTAAATGGAGTTACATCCAGCTGGTAGCTGGTCACTAGTGGGGTTCCCCGGGGCTCAGTGCTGTTGGGGCCAGACCTATTTAATATCTTTATTGATGATCTGGACGAGGGAATCAAGTGCACCCTCAGTATGTTTGCAGAGAACACTAAATTGGAAAGGAGTGTTGATCTGCTGGAGGGTAGGAAGGCTCTGCATAGGAGTCTGGACGGGCTGGATTGGTGGGTCCAGGCCAAACATATGAATCACAGAATCACAGAATATTCTGAGTTGGAAGGGACCCATTAGGACCCACTAGGATCATCGAGTCTCCCTGGCGGGAATCGAACCCGGGTCTCCCACACGCCAGGTGGAGACACTTACCTCTGTACTAAAGTGGATTTTGATGAGAGTCAACAAGGTGAAGTGCTGAGTCCCACACTTGAATCACAATAATCTCCTGCAGCACGGCAGGCTGGAGACAGAGTGCCTGGAGAGCTGCCCCATGGGAAAAGGACCTGGAGGTGCTGGTGGACAGCAACTGAACATGGGCCACCACCGTGCCCAGGTGGCCAAGAAGGCAGTGGCATCCTGACTTGTACCAAAAATAGTGTGGCCAACAAGATCAGGACAGTGATCATCCCTCTGTACTCAGCTGTGCTCAGTTCTGGGCCCCTCACTACATGAAAGATATTTCACTGCTGGAGTGTGTCCAGAGAAGGGCAATTGGAGCCGGTCAAGGGTCTGGAGCACAAGTCTTTCCAGCACGAGTCTGTCACCTATATGACAACCCTCCTCACCTGCAAATTTTACCAGTTTTTACATTTTGTCTTTGTTTGAAGTTTCTACCTGCTGAGAAGATACCAGGCACAGGGGGTTTTAACGGCAGGTTTTAAAGGCTTGCTGCTTTGTCAAGTTACCATGCACCAGCAAAATTGTCACTGGACTCACTGCCCATCAAACTAGCATGGAAAGGAGAGCAGTCCCCACTGGTCCCTCTTGTTATGTATGTGCTATGCTTAAAAAAACCTGCCCAGATGTCACCATCTCCTATAAGGCAGGGCTACCAAAATACTAGATAGAGCAAATCACTTAATAAACAAAAAATGGGGAAAATCTCTAATGCCAGCAGGACTGAAGAAGCTTTTAGATAATGATAAGGAATTGATAGATTGAAACTTAAAGAGCATCTCAGGAAGATTTCAGTCTCTAAAGTAGAAAGTTGTTGCCAAGATGGCCTCCTGTGACCACCAAACAGACATTGTGGCCACTAAACCCTAGAAGTGAGAACTTCTGCAGAAGGAGGAAACCTGGGGTTTTCACCTGAGCAGTTCTTGCCACCTGGGAAGATGCTAAGCTAAAGCCAGAACTGAAACTGGGCTACCTACCCCATCACATTACAGTGATCCCCGAAGTGGAAGAGGGCCAACTGTACATCATTTAGGCATTTGGGGATGACAATGCCAACTTACAGGTCCTTGACCCTCAGAGTAGAATCTGAAACTCAGTGCTACTTACATTCAGCATTTGCAGAGGTAGGTGTCACACTGAAATGTAAAACCCACATGCAGAGTGGAAAGCCCTTTTCCCCAAGACAGCAGGAAACAATAAAGACAAGGTTGAGCCCTTAAGCATAGGTTTTGAAAGTTTCTGTCCTGTAACAGAGCCTGGTGCACCAGTCTTCAGATCATCTGAACTTTGGAGTGAAGTCTTGAACTCAAAAGTGGATATCATACAGACACTCTGGTGACTATCTTTCACATTATCTTGAGATTTTGGTTTCCGGAGTGTATTCCCTGGATGTTGAATCTGAGCTGGTGCCATCTGACCCTGCACGCAGGCGAATAAACTCACATTTTTAGCCTTCTGCTTTCCATCATGGATGAAGTAGTATTCAGAAATGCTATTGCCTATGGAACTTTTCTTTCATCTATACCCCTACTCTTCCCTTTTGCCCCAGGGCCACTAGCTAGTTAGGTTGAAGCTGCCCTAGATCTGTCATTTTATATGCAGTGATATCTTTACTGTATTTCAATACTTTATTATTTAGAGTTCTAAGCAAAGGGATCTCCATGGTTCCTTGGGGTACTAATTGCAATCTGGCAGAGCAGTCATGGAAGCTGGACTGCTTCCACCCAAAAACATTGTTTTCAGGCTGTGTTGCGGAGCAAGGCAGATGCACTCATGCAGGGCTGCTCCCAGGGTAATAAACCAGCACTAAGCTGGTTCTGCACAGAGCCATATGATGTGTTTCCACCTGTGGTGAGGTCAGTCTGGAAGCCAGATAAATTGCCAATAAGTAACAAAGCAGAGCTGGCCTTATATCTGAAGTCCCATAAGACTGTGCTTTAAAAAATAATGTCACTTAGAGAAAACAATGCTCCAGCATTACATTTTATAGATAGTAAGGGCTTATTTGACCTGCAAAGAATTGAAGACATTTAACACCTTTCAGAAACAGACCCTAAATCTCTTGGTACTTGTAGAGATTCAATGTTATATTTACAATGCACTTCAAAGAAAATAGAAGCCAGCTGAGACTTGTGGTTGGAACAAGAAAGCTGTCATTTATCAAAATTTCCTCCCAAAAAGGAAGCTCTTGGAAGTAAAATTGTCTAAAATACATATTTGTAATGATCCTGTCAGAGTTAGAGAACAGGATACCACTGTTACCTTACATGTTCTGTGGGATATAGTGTGAAAAGTGTCTTAAAGATTTCTCTAAATACATTTCCATTTCTCTGAGGTTTGTAAGCCAAGACTAATATTTTCCTTTTTCTCTGATGTACGAATGTAGCTGTTTTGTCGGGGGCCAACCAATGCCATAAAATTTACACTAGAACCCTATCCTAATGGGGTTTAAAATGCCAATACAGAATGGAGTTATGAGTCTGTTAAAAAGCAAATAACATTTTTTGATGCTCAAGACGTGCCCGACAAGTTTGAAAATCAATTGGACAACTCCTAAGAATTTGGTGCCTTATAAGACTTGACTTAGTACAACACCTCATCAGTCAAAGTGCAAGGGTTTGGACATGAAATTAATTTACAAGCCCAGAAAGCCTATCTGGCCTCTAGACAGTTGCTCTTTGTGTTTTGCATTTTACATTTCTTTCTTCAGTACACTATAGGGAAAGTCACAAGAAAATATATTCTCCCATCGGTCAGTAAAATTTCCAAGCAAACTATTCTTAATTTTTTTGAACTTAACCTTTGTGTGCTTAAGTTTGATCTGGTTCATACAAAACAAATGGGAAATAAGATGTTTTGCTAGAGACCTTGGAGTGTGTTGTGAGCAGTGTTTACTAGAAAGGTTGTCAAACTCACTTATTCATATTCTTTTAGAAAAATAAAAATATTATCTCTCTTGGAAGCAGAGATAACATTACCTTCTCTGAAATACAACTATGGGATATGCCCTGTGGGGTAGATGATAGCAAGAAATTAGAGGAAGGAGATCACTTAGATTGGGTCTGGTCAGACTTATTGGCTGCAATCATCTTGTGTAAGCACACTCAGTATCCAATTTATTAAAGACTTTCATGTACAGGCAATCTGTCAGTTACAGGAAGAGTACCAGATGCAGGGAGGTTACCTTGAGCAAAACTGTACCACATCCATGTTGCCCAGCAATTATAACTGGTGCCGGTGAGTACAAGGGAATGTCAGAATGACCTTGTTAGACTAAACCAGAAGTCTACCCTGAGCAGCCCAGTGTCTTGCAGCTAGCAGCAGCCTCAAGGGATGTACATATATAAAACCAGAATACTACACAGAAAATGATCTTTCTTCTCCGGTTCAACACTTTGAGGAACTTCTTGAGAAAACTTTTGCATCTAGACAGTCACGTGGAGCAGCCGACTCTGAACTTAACCTGCACAGAGTCGCTTTTGAACTCAGCTGCACTCTTGGACACCTCAGCGTTCTGTAGTGACAAGTTCCACACTATAATTACACAGTGTGGGAAGTACTTTGCTTTGAAATATGCTGACTGGGTTAATACAAAGGCTGTCTTGACATTAGGTGTATGTTAAAACAGTAAGAATGAGCAAATGAGAGTCTGCTGTGATATACCACTATATATATGATATACCACTATATACCACTGTAAGATTGATCTCCAAGTGTGTTAATCCTATGCTAGGGCATATGTTAATGTAATGCTACTTGATTTGCAGGTGTAACTTGCATATATATGTGACAGTGCTGTTCTTATTCCCCAAAGCCTTACAGAATATATGAATGACATGCTGTGTTTGAGTTGCAGTGTGTGCCACCAGAGGCTTCTGGTTCCTTTGGGAATTCAGTTATAGCATGAAATTAATCTCTTTCAGCAACTTTGGTTGAGCAGGTGAAGAGTGAAAATAATTACCAAATCTGTGGCCCCTAGTAATTAAGTGAAACCTCTGAATATGCCTGCACTGCAGCTTGCTAACGTAGTTTGCAATTGTTTGAAATGAGACGGCTTAAAATAGAGAACATCACTGTTTTCCTCTTGAATGACTGGAAAGCTACAAAAACCAGGTAGTCAATCATATGCCTTTAAAAAGCCACTTATTTTCAGGGCAAGCAATGAATGAATTGCTTATTCAACATATCCAGTGTCCATCTGATATGCCCTGTGTAGCTGGGAATGACAATAATTAGGTTCAGTGCCCTTTGGATGAAATAACAAGAGCTGATTTTACTGGTACTGCTTACACTGTCAAGAAAGAATGCTATATCTAACCTAGGGAATTTACACCAAACATTAAATGAAAGCTACTGATAGGTCTTTTTGGCTGAATACCAGGGATGGTTAATACAGTGAATCCCTGCTGCATTGCGACCTCTCCGTTACAACCCCGCCCATTTGCGAGGCAAATTTTTCGCAATTTTGATTCAGCCGTCTGCAAGTTTAGCCGGCCGACGCATGCGCAGTTCCTCTGCTCTGCTGAGGGGCGGTGCCGCAGTGCCTGTGGGGCAGGACTCACCCCGCCCTGCGGGGAGAGGCTCGCAATGGGGGCACCGTGCCCCCTTCCCTGACCCGGGAAACTGCCCCACGAAAGTGAGGAAAGCGAGGGGGGGCAAGCGCTGTGTGCTGGGAGGAGGCTTCTGTTCCCCTGCCCTCTTGGGACCATACGGGCAGCGCTGCCTAACCTGGGACTGCTGTATGTTAAAGGGAAAGAAACTCCGATACAAACCTGACCCCCATCTCCCCCACCCTGTGGGCTTCTCTGGGCTGCAGTGACCGTGCTCTCACAGTCCAAACCCTGCGCCACTTCCCCCCCGCCCCACCCCGACCCCGGTGATCGTGCCCGTGATGGCAACCCCACGCTGGCAGCCTTGTGGATGCCACACCGGGACGCCGCTGGTGTGATCACCGGGGTCAGGGCGGGGAGGGCGTGCAGCATGGGCGTGCGGTTTCTACAGCTTGCAATGGTGTTTAGAGCCCTGCGGCACCATTCCCAGGTCCCTGACCTGGTCCTGTGTGTCTCCTGTGTGCTCTGTTGAGATCCAGAGCAGCACTGCCACAAGACATGCCATTCCTTGTTACNATTAGGGCTTACTTTCATTGCTTGGTGAAAATTGCTAATAATCTAGTACCTTTGCTTGACACTTCTCACTCATTAAGGAATCAAAATAACTTTCAGAAAAGTAATTAACTGAATTTGGTCGTATTTTCAGTTAGTGCCTTCCCCCCCCCCCATTTTTAAATGTTCAGTAGAAATCAAAAACTTAAAGATGCTCATAAAGGAGGAGGGTAGTTAAAGAACAACCAGTTGTCACTCAACGAATATGTAAGAAAGTAATGAAAAAATGTTAGCATATGCATTCTGTCCTTTGTACTGGATTTCTTTGTGTTGGGTGCTTCTATGGAATGCCTCTTCCTGGTTTATATGTTATCCCTGTGAATCCTTTTGCCAAAATGTTTATTTTCTCACTAAATTAAAAAGAAATCTCTTGGAGAAGTGTGTAAACATTTTCTCTGGATGGGAATTTGAGGCAATAATGAACTGAAGGCTTTACAAAATTTGGTGTGCAAATTTAAAGCCTTAAATATAAGCAATTATTCCAGTTAAGCTGATGGCTTTGAAACTGGGGTATTGCACATATATGCCCTGGCAATGCCCTAAATCAATGTGAAATTGAGATTAGATGGTGTTCATGCATAGATGCTGAGCGTTCCTACTTACGTTGGGTCTAGACATTCCTAGGAGGTTTTGAGGACTCCCATAGAAAGGTGTGTAGCAAATTGGCATTCTTAGGGCACTGGAGGGAAATGCTGGACACTAGAGGAAAATGTGGAGTGATTTGGAAGATGGAGTTGCATCCCACTACTATTTCCTGTGAGGCATCTTGTTTGCACTTTGTCCTAGAACAGCAGGTATTCTGAAGCACTCAGGTCATAAAATAATGGGGTTTTTTGTACAAATCACAGAACAAATGGGTCTGCTCCCACTGGCTGGTGACTGGTGACATTGATTCAAGGTCAGAATCTTGTTATCTTTGCTACAGACAAGCATGAAGTATTTACAGGAATGAAATGTCCTTTCTCTGATTGAGACTTGATAAATTCTCTAGCTGATGATAGGAAAATACCTACTTCCTTGTAAAGAGGCTTGTACTATCAGCCTTACAAACATGAAGATGGATTGTTTAAAGTTTCTGCATTCCCTTGGGAACTGGAAAGCATGCTAAGTACAAATTATTCAGCAAGTACATCTGTATGTGTACAGTCAGTTGCGGCACATCAATTGTAAGTGTGCCTAATTGAAGCTCTCAAGATTTTACTTTCTTATGCTGCCTGTGTAGATGTAGTATGATATAGAGTAAGATTTGATTCATGAGGATACTGATATTTAGAAGGATTGACTGTCATTCGATATTGATTTTGAAAATCTACTGTTGCTAGAATGAATTTGACGGAATAAAAGGTGTGTGTTCCTATCACTACTCATTTGTTCTTCCTGGCCATTCTTATAGGTGTGGCAATTGTATCTGAAATGAAAAATAAAATATGTTAATAGTTCAGAGGTGAAAACAACAGTTGATTAGGGGATGTGAAAAAAAATGCAATGGGCAGCCTTCTGTTTGCCAAGTAATTTCAATGAATGTACATTGATATACCATCTGTTCACTGAAATAGGTAACTCAAATTGGAGTGTGAAAGACACTACTAAATCAGAGGGAAAGAGAGAAAAGCATGCTTCAGCTACTGTGTTTAAAACAGCTTGTGACTATCCTATTCCTACAGAAAGATCCATGACTATGTGCGTCACGTAGGCAGAGGATAAATTCAGCATGCTGTGTACAAGAACTCTGAGGACTTAAGTGTTCACTTACATCTGGTTGGCACACCTTTCTCATGCATTCTGGTTTATACTGTCATTAGATTTGAATTTACAGATGATATTGGGGCTTTTGTTCCAAACTACATCAAGGGGTCTTTTCTTGGTAATTTTTCCAGACATTTCATGCTCAATAATTCTTCTCTCACTTGGGGATTCCAATGTTCTGCTCTCTAGTTGTAGCATGCCCATGATACGTCTTTTAAGATATTTAATATTTGAAATATTTATCTTTGAGTTGAGTGGGTGAGATACTCTGTCACTTCAGTGTAGATCCTGTTGGCTTTTTTCTGTGAGACTCTGAAAGACACAAGGGTTTTGATACACTGCACAGGACAAGTGTTTGAAAACTTTTCATATCATTTGTATCTTTTCACTCTATGTTTTCTATTGAGAACAATAATATTGACACATCACTTTTAAGTAAAAGCATTCCCTTTTCTTATGAAAGCAAAATGTATGTTCAGAGTTTAAGAGATGATCGCAGAAAGGACTGAGTTGTATTATTGTGTTTTGCCAGAATTGTCTTTTATGAGCAACTAGACTTCTCTGTTCAATATATCTAGCCTTGAGTCCAGATTCTAGGATCTGATTTTGATTGACTGGATGAGAGTAGCATAATTAAGTAAAAGGATATGATTAACTTGATTCAAGCTGGACTTTAGTCTTTAAATTTTCTTGTAATTTCTTGACAGGTTGACAAGAATGTCATAGGAAAAGAAAATGGAGATGGAAAGGAAGTTAGATTATTTATTAAATATTGAGTGTGACCATGCTTGAGGCACAGTAATTTTCCTTGCTGTTTTTAATCTGGGTCATTCTACTGGTAAGGTTTAGTGCATGACATGCTAAACAGTTGCTTCAGCATAACATTGGAGAAGAGTGAAGGAAATTATTTCTGGAGTCTAGATACGGGAAGAAAATTCTTCCTAATTGGCTTTGAAAGAAAAGGGGAAAACTACAATGTTCCAACTGTCTTCCACAGAAAAAACATTAGGGCTTTGTTTCAACAAGAACTTGCTTAGAGAGCCTTCTCCCTTCCACTGGCACAGCTGAGTGAGCTGCAGACTTCTTTGGGGCATGGGAGTGAGGGACCAGTTGGGTCTGAGGACGTAACTTGCCTAACCACTTCAAAGACACGGCCCCTACGCACAGGCCCAACTTTTCTCCATAGCAGACTACATCTATAATGTGCCTTCACTAATCTGATGTAGCTGATATTGGTATATGCAAAACTTTTATAAATCTGAAGGTGATTTAGCCTTTTCATGCAGCTTCTTGTACTGCTCAGACAAGCACAGAGCTGTTTGAATGGATCTTCAGATACCGCTTGTGTTAGGGAGGAGTCCTAAGGCAGCAAAAGTTGTAACACAGCGCCCTTTCCTGCCTGATGGTCCAAAGACAAGGCCAAATGTGTAGGATGAAGCAGCAGAACATCAACATTATAAACGTTTTGAAGACAGTTTCTATCAACAAAAAAAAGTTTCTCCTTATCTTAGTTATTGCAAAATGCAGACTTGGCAGAATTTTTTATATTGGCTTTAATATGTCAAAGTTACGGGTTTGATTCAGCAACATCTTGAAATTTTATGACCTGTGAGTTTTGTCGCTATTTTTATTTTGTTTTCAAATAAAGTTTGTCAAACTAGATGAGCAGAATGGTACTTTCTGTGGTTGGTGTATATGAAAGATTCATTCGATCTTATACATTCTCTACAGCTGTGAGGCATAAACCAACCTCTGCAAGCTGGTGCAGGTCAAATTTGGACATCTAGAAACAAAATCTTTAGTCTGTCAAGGGGAAATGTAGCTGGGAAAGGTGCTGCAGAAAAACTGCCAGATCAGAGGAATAGCCTTAGCAGAAAGCCACAGACTTCTAACACATACAGGTTCCTGTTAGCTAGTTCAAAAACGAATCACAGAATATTCCAAGTTGGAAGGGACCTACTAGGACTATTGAGTTCAACTCATGAGTGAATACTCCATATGGGAACCAAACCCACGACCTTGGTGTTACTGGCACCCTGCTCTAGCCAATTGAGCTAATCTCAGGGTCATTGTTCAGGTTCTGCTATGATGATACATTTCTGCCTGAAAATTACTTGATTTTCATTCCTCATTTTTTTGGCACTTGTGTGGCAGTCACTTTGGAAGGGGCATCTGTCATTTCCTTCAGCTTTCTACAGGCCAGATCTTGTTTACACAGTCATCTGGTAGGTGCTCCCAGCATGAGCAGCGTGTCACCTTCTGTCAAAGAGGAGGCAGGGAGGTAAGCAAAGAGGCACAGAGAAGGAATAATCAATGAAGATAGAAAAAAGTTAAAGGCAGAGAAAAATTAAGCAAGAAAGGAGAGGAGAACAAGGGGTTCCATTAAAAAAAAGCAAACAAATGGAGAAAAGAGAAAGATTAGTGGAGGGAGTTCCGGCTCGGAGTGGCCTGCTAGACTGTGAGGGATCTAGGTGGTGTTACACTCTGGGATGTGCTCTCGGACTCTGTACGGGTGTTAGGTGGTGAGTTGGACTAGATGATCCTTGTGGGTCCCTTCCAACTCATAATATTCTGTGATTCTGTGATTCTGTGAGAATAGTGGTTCTTGTTACACACTTAAAAGGCAAAGCACTCAGTACACAAGGTCTTGTGCTTTTTGTTCCTATGGAAAAGTGGCAATTAGAGTTAGGCAATGTAGTCTGTCCTCAAGGAAGCTCCCCCCAAAAGTTATGACCTGCTGCTAGCTTAATCACTGCAAGCATCACACAATTGATGAAACACCAGTGTCATTGTAGCTGCCAGGGCAGCCCACGGCTCACTCTGCCCAGGAAGTCCCACCTTCTCTGCCCTGTTACACCATGGTGTAAATGGGGGACAAATGTGGTCCAGCTGAGTCTGGAGCAAGATCAGTCTGGCAAGACAATTGAGAAACCTCTAAGGAGATAGTAAAGCAGGTTTCTCTGAACAAGTACAGGTCATTCTTCAATCTCTTTAAATAGATTTATATTTCAGCTCAACTCCCAACAACATAATTTAGCTGGTTTCTGATTTTTATCATATTTAAACCTTGCATGAGCTGCTCGTAGTCAAAGTTCTGGCTGCAGGTAGAGTAAGGTCTATCAGACCACTGCTTTAGGAAAGAACAGGCAGCTAAACTTAATTTCTCTGCTGAGGTTTTTAAAAGTGCCTCATCTCTGTTTAGTCATAGCCATTCTAAGAATCACAGAATCACAGTCCTGAAATTGCCTTCATCTTTGTAAACTGAATAAGCATAAGTTTTCCAGTGGACCAGTTAGAGACATTGCAAAAGGCACCCTAAATCAAATAGATTTACAATTAGTTGTCATAGAAACACAGAAAGTTGTGTTACAACAGAAGATAGTGGGCTCCATATATGCTTCGTACAGATCTTTACTATACTATAGTATTATAAAAGCTACTGATTCCGTGTAAGATGTTATAGGAGAGGAAGGTGGGTGTCCGGAAATGGGTAAGGATTCCGATTGTCCGACCAGGAAGTAAACATGGATATTTGGTTTTGTTTGCCAGGATTCATAACATATCTAAGCCCCTGGATATGCCTGTGAGTATGCCCAGCAGCCACCCTTGGGATATGTAAGGGGAAGTAGTGAATGAGATACAAAGGCAGTATATTGGAGTATTACTGTAAAACAGGGGAGATTATAATAATCATTTAACTGCACAAATTATGAAGTTCAGATTTTTTTTTTTCCTATGTGTGGGTCTCATCTTCTGGAGGAACAGTGTTAGCATATGCGTCCATCGGATCATCTTTTTCCTCTTATTCTCAACAAGCTGCTCTACTATTCTCTACTGCATTCCCCTTTCTAGACACCAGGTCGTGTTCCAGCACGAGGAAATGATGCAGCAGGAACAATTTTATCTAAAGAGAGATGGGCTCAGAGCCACAGATACCATAGGGAGGGCATCAAGAATGCCTGTGGAAAGAGTCATTGACTGTGAGCACCTGGCTGTTGATGCTGTTGTTCAGAGAGATTATTGCAGTAGCTGAAAAGATCCTGAAGAGGGTGAGAGTGAGCTCAAATGCCAAAGTACCTTGATCCAGATCTGTCTGGGCTGATTAGTTTATGTCTGGCAAAAGAGAATAAAATGAGATATTGGAATTGCATGGATAGGAAACTTTTCTCTTGGAGATTCCTGGAGAGCTTTGTAGCTGGCAGCCTGATGGTCCTGGCAGCTGGCTAGAGCCCAGCAGGGTTCCTTCTGCCACTCAGGAAATTTCAAGGGTACCGTGTAGCCTCCTGCTATTTTACGCTGAGAAGTAGCCCCTGCAGGTATCACACTAGAAGTTACAGCTATGAAAAATAAAGGACAGAATATTAATGTCTCCTTCCTAACTTCAAGCAAGGACTCTATCAGGCAACTGCAATATAAAAAAGGATTGCCAAGGACTCTCCAGCTGGATGCTTTGAACAGTCAGTGGAGGCTAAGTCACACAGGAGGAACTGTCAGTGGTTCAAGGTCCTGCTTGACACACATCTGCAGCTCAGGATAGACTGTATACAGCTGAAGCCACTCAGGCATGTATTAAGTCCAGAAAGACACTGTCCTTGGGAGGAAAGTCTTAGCAAAAGAAATGGCAGGGAGGAAAAGCACAAACAACTGGTTCATCAGGCTCCACCAAGCAGGAGAGGCCCTCCAGAAAGTGATGCACTTTTGACATTTCCTTCAGATTTTATATCAAGTCCCATAATATTTGGTCTTTGCCCTGAAGCTTTTTGTGACAGCCTGTGCTCAAGGTAATATTTTATGTTTATCATCTCTAAAGATAGCTTCCACCTTTCAGAAGAAAGCCCAAACCCAAGAAATACTAAAACTACTACATAGTGCTAAAATACAAAATAAAACCAGACCTTATGATATACCTAATGTCTGTTAATTTTAAGTCAGCGTTGTGACTATCAACCTGTTCCTGTCTTATGAACTTTGACTTCAGCATAAAAGTTTTAAAATTGTCTTTTCCCCCCTTCACCGAAGAAAAGAGACCTTTCCAAATCCTCTCTGTAGTTGTGATCTGCAAGCTGAACATGTTCAAATTAAGGGAAGCATTCCTCAGAATTAATTACCATGAAACATTTGTCCTTCACAAAGGATGATGTGACTTCATGAATGTGTTTTACATATAGATTTTACATAAAATAATGTGAGACATAAAAGGGAACTTTGGCAGCAGCTAAGACATGGACCCTCTCCACATATCCACAAATGATATGGGCTGCTTCTGCTCTAAGATCCTTAACAATGAGCTCCAAAGTGCTTAGATGCTCCCATTTAGTTCTCTTTCTAGTAAAGCCATGAAGGAAGCCAGTGGTCCAAGTGTGGACTGAATCCTATCTGGGTGATGAGATCTGCATTTTCAGGGCAGGCAATAATTCCTAACTGTTCACCAGATCCCTTGCAAGCGTGGGAACCCCAGAATGGTGTCTGTCCTGTGCTGGCTTGTAGGTAGTGGTGATTTCATGTTCTGCTGTGTGTGGCCTCCTCTGGCTGTGAGATAATCTGCCCACAAAGCATACATTTCCTGTACTCCATATCATGTTTTTCCTGAGGACCTTCAAAAGCTAGGTTTTCCTTGATGCAAAGGGAAAAAATTTCCAACCAACATCTGTACATTGAAGTCCCCCCACAGATGGATCATTTATTTTGTGGTATGTCATTTGTTTGTTACTTAGGTGCATCTTAATCTGATTTTCCCATTTCATGTTTTTCCTGCACTGTAAAGTTTAGAAATAATTCTTTGGGTTTAGTTTCTGTAAATAGAATTAGACACCTGCCAAAGTGATATGAGTCTATCAAATAGGTATGAGCATCAAGGGATTTACAGGGCAAAGGAATCCTTAATCTATATATAAAAACATAAAACGGCTGACCTGGTAAAGTATACACCGACTTCAGGGGAAACACTGTAGAACTCTTTAGAGCCTTGAGAATGGCTAGACATGAATTATGCTGATATATGTCCACAATATTATTTTATTGAGAAAGAAAAAGATAAAACAGGAAAATCAATCTTAATCAAGCAATCTGGAATATCAAATACATTTTCAACTACACTAGCCATGGGGTTTTTATCCATTTATGTAGACAAATACTTTGTCTTGATCATAAACAAAATAAAAAGTGTGGGTTTATCACTGGTTAGTTTAAGCTTTGCTGCAGACATAATGGAACAAAAAGGCACGATAGCCTAAGGCTGCACATTTTGTCTGAGGAGCCAATAATTTCTTTTCTTTGTGCCTGAGTTAGTATTTGCCTTGGGAAGAAAATGTTCTTTTACCTGGAAACAAAATATTTCTCAATGTCTTTGCTTTGATTTTAATGCCAAACATGTTTTAGGAAGCATGCAGTTAAAATAACTTCTGGAAACAAAAATAGAGTCTAACCTTTGAAAGTTTGGTAATGTGAAATGGGAAAATCTAAATCTGTAGTAAGCTTCTATGTATCTGAGGTGTTTTCTACTAGAAAACTTTATCAACTCAGGGTGCTAGTACCAGAACAAGAGGACATGGCCTTAAGCTGTGCCAGAGGACGTTTAGGCTGGATGTTAGGAAGAGGTTTTTCACAGAGAGAGTGATCTCTCAGTGTAATGGTCTGCCCAGGGAGGTGGTGGAGTTGTCATTGGATGAGGAACTCACTGACATGGTCTAGATAATGGGATGATGGGATGGCGAGTTAGGTTAAAAAAACAAAAAAAGAAAAAAAAAAGATGACCCTGAGATTAGCTCAGATGGTTAAAGCATGGTGCTCATAATACCAAAGTTGTGGGTTTAATCCATGTATGGGCATTCACTTAAGAGTTGGACTCGAAGATCCTTGTGGGTGCCTTCCAACTCAGAATATTCTGTGTGCTTCTGTGTGAATTCATCCCTTCCCCCATGAATCTGGTGATTTGAAAACCATGTAATGTAACCCTACTCCAGCTATGACATTTTAGTATCTTTCTAGAGGGATCTGTGTTATATAATTCCACAGTTCACTAGGATTCTGCTTCTTATTCAAGTACATTCACTGAATGAAAGAAATCTGAGTTTGACTCAAACTAGTCAAACTTGTGAGGGTTGACAGTCAAAACCTTGCTAGCAAAATATTCAGTGGCAAACAGTGTAGAAGCTCAGGCCTCTCCCTGCAAATTGAACAGCTTTCCTTGGAACTCCAGCTGGGAGTCTGAGGCTTGGGGATGTCTTTGATTTAAATTGGGATTTTCAGAGCACAAAATGAAAACAAAATGCTTAGGGACCAAAATATTTTATAAACTTTCCCTAGTAGGCTGTGCTGAATATCTGAAAGTATTGATGGCTGAACAGATGATCAATCTGGACATGGAAAGCTCAATTGCCTTAACCCAACCTGTGTATACACTCCTGACTTGGTGCGCAAGTAGCGCAAAACATCTTAAGTTAAGCCAGATTTAAACATTTTATTCCTTAGTTACAATGAGTGAGAGGCGCGCAGATGGTTAGTTCAAATCCTTCTGATCGTGAGTCAGCTTCTCAGACCACATTAACTCAGTCGTTTGCAGTTAACTTGATTGCTTCTGGTAGTCTGACTGTACCCTTGCTAAACAATAAAACTGCAACAGTTTTATTTTTTCATTCTCTGAGCAGTAATGTCACACCTGGCGTCACACACACACAACCACCTGGGCGTTACACAGCTCAATGATGTCCTTCAGAGCCTACGTCATACCAACATTTCCATTCCTGTGTCCTTTCTTGGATCTTGAAGGAGGTAGGAGGGTTTCAGCCTGGAAAATTCATGTATTTTTATATTGACACTGAGTTCACCTGAAAAGTTGTGATTACAATTAAGGATTAGTGACCCATCCAGCATTGAATATGCTTGCATTCATGGAACTGGCTCCCTCCTCTGAGTCTGCATGATGCTCACCAGCAGATGCCTTGTGCTGGTGAATGTCATGCAGACTTAGAGAGGAGAGCCAGTTCCATGAACACAAGCATGACCAGACCATCTGTTACAGGATCTGATACAGGCTCTTCAGGATAAATCTGCTTCCTTAATGTTCTTCTGCTGAGTACAATGCCCATAAGAGGATCCCTTATTTAATAAAACTCAAACTGGCTGTTTCAGAGGATATTGTGGATCCAGGTTTCCAGGAATAATAACAAATACAGACCAACATCCTTTCAATACGATTTTCTTCAGCATTTATCTTGACTTGATCTAGAAGCCAAGCAATACAGAACTCAACATCTCATCAAACCCAGTTTTTTGGAAACCCACTGCAGTTGCTGGCTGTCTGGCCTGTGTTAGATGAGAGTCACCATCGAGGGGCAAAGGACGTCACTGTTCTGACAATACTGAAAATCCCAGTCTGCTCTGAGGAGTTGTGTTACATTGGCATGTGACTAAATAGAGGCTATGATGAACTACAAACTCTAGAGTAAAGATTTACTCTACAAGCATTTTACTTTTCCCCTTAGCAAACTCTTCCACCACACATACATGCTGCTGCATTTGCACGTTCTATCTTTAGTTACACATACATTTGGATCGATAATAAGCTGTAAATTTTGGGTTTAAAAGGACAGATTATCTCATTATGACAGTAGTTATTGCCAGCTCCTTCCTCCACCAGGAATCACAGAATGGGTAAGGTTGGAAGGGACCACAGTGAGTCATCTGGTCCAGATGCTCAACCAGGGTCATCTTAAAGTACATGGCACAGAATTGTGTCCACATGGCTTTGGAATACTTCCAGGGAGGCTAACTCTCTACCCTCTCTGGGCAACCTGTTGCAGTGCACAAAATAAATATATTTTTCCTCATATCCAGATGGAACTTCCGTGCATCAGTTTCTGCACAAAGAAAAGAAGAAAGAAATAGGTTGTGAGTGATTTTTTTGTTTCTGGTGATAGTCTTTCAATAGCAGAAGAGAAATACAAAGAAGACCTTTTATCATAGAATATATGTATTTTTGAATGATGCTAATAGATATCATCTCCTACTAAATGGACATATTTGAAGAACTTTATAAAACATCTATTCCAAGTTTTTAAACTTTATAAACTTATATCCTTTTATCATAGAATATATGTATTTTTGAATGATGCTAATAGATATCATCTCCTACTAAATGGACATATTTGAAGAACTTTATAAAACATCTATTCCAAGTCTGATGGAAAGAATACTAAACAATTAATTGTATCTCATGAAATGCCTTTTTTCTTCCACTTCCTTCATCGAACTTTGTATCTAACCAAGTTTCTATTGCACTTTTCAATACTATTTTACATTTAGGTCACCACTGTTAGCACTAATTAATTGCACTTAGCACCAATTAGTTTCCCAGTCAACAGTTGTAACAAGTAATAGAGTATCCCTACACCTGCTCAAATACTTCCTGCACAAAGATTATCCAATCCAGTTTCTACTGAAATAATTGGCATAGCTTTTTATGATCAAACTTTTAATTTTGTAGAATTTTTCAGGCACTAAAATTTTCTGTATTAGACAAAAGGAAGACGGGCCTCAGAAAACTGAGTTGTTATTGATGAATAATATTGAAAGATTGCTTACTAATTGCCGCTAGTTATTCAGTTAGTTTCCGCAGATAATGACATAATATTAATCCTGCTTTACATCTAAAGGTGGTTCTCTTCAAAGTGTTCTCTTTCATTGTACTGTAAAGTCTGTTTGTCATATTTGAAATGAACTAACATTTATCCTCTCTGAAGTACTGAAAAAAATTACCAGTTTAGTAATGACTTCTGAATAGCAAATTTCCAGTAAGTCACAACATTTTATCTTCTCAGAATAAAAATGCAACACTTCTAACTTTTGTTAGGACATAGAAGTGTATTAATTCCATGAGTTTTCATTCTGTCTTTTTTGAAGGACAGGGAAAATAAGTTTTTGTTTGTTTGGCCTCAAAAATAGTCAGGAAGATGAGCAATACTTGACAGAATCATCTCAGCAGATAAGTGGAGTGGTGTATACATAGAGACAAACAAAAAAGACAAAATAAATGTCTGCAAAGAAATTTGAAGTTGATTTAGTGAGCAGTCCTGAGGGATGCTTGCCACTGCTGTATTTGAAACAGAAATTATTCTACCAAAGTCAACAACATGAATAATGCCGTGTGATTAGCAGCAGAGATAACTGAGCAGTGTAGTTCACCTACTACTGGCTGATGGGAATTGACAAGCCCTGTAGAAAGGCCAGGATTCCTAGTGGTCTCTGAATGAAGAGCCAGCTCTTTTTGGAGTAAGAAAGTAAGGAAGGGGCCTGATACATAGCAGAGACAAGGAGAGAGGGGTGGAGACAGTATGACTTGGGAGTAAGGCACTGGGGGTTCATGCATGGCAGGGTTTTAGGCAACAAGTCCTTGCTTAACAATAGTAGAGTAATCCCTCAAATTTTGCAGGGGTTCAGGTCCAGAAGAGTCCTGCAATAGCTGAATTCCACTAAGAAGCAGTTCATACAAATATAAATGAGCCCTACCCACCACTCTGCCTCTCAGCCCTGGCCTGTCCCTGCTGACTGCAAGCCCAGAGATAGTGTCTACAACAGAGAAAATTAAAATTATCCACAGCAGTTTAATTCGGTTTTCCTTATTTTTCTGCCCTTTTTTTTGACAGCTCACTGTAAAAAAAATGGGGACAGACTCCTGATGAGCAAGGTGAAAGAAGTTCTGTTTAACTTGTGCAACACGTTTGCCAATATATGTAAACACTTATATAAAATGCTTTTTGAGAGAGAAATCAGTTTTCTTTTAACTTTCTTACACAAAAGGAAGTTACTTGTTCTTTGGATTTAATAAATTAAATTTACACATTGTCTTAGCTCCAAGTAGAGACAGGTAAACACCAGGAAGCTCTTCTACTTTTCTTGGTTATTCATAGATTTTAACTCATGTTTTTAAACACTGTTCATAAAGCCCTTTTCTGTATTCTTGTATTTGGTCTGTGTGGCCAGGTTTTGATAGTGGGGGGGCTGCAGAGATGGCTTCTGTGGCAAGCTGCCAGAAAGTTCCCCCCATATCTGACAGAGCCAATGCCAGATGGCTCCAGGCCAGATCTGCTGCTGGCCAAAGCTGACCTCATCAGTGACAGTGTTATCATCTCTGTAATAATGTATTTAATGCTGTGACATAACAGCCATGAAAAGGGAATGAGAATATGTGAGAGGACAGCCCTGTAGACACCAAGATCAGTGGAGGAGGAGAAGGAGATGCTCCAAGTGCTAGAGCAGACGTTCCCCTGCAGCCTGTGGTGCAGACCATGGTGACACAGGTTGTCCCACTGTAGCCCATGGAGGTCCCCAGTGGAGCATGTGGAGGACACCACACCAGAGCTGGTGGATGCCTGAAAGGAAGTGTTACCTCATGGAAAGCCCACACTGGAACAGGCTCCTGGCAGGACCTCTGGCCAGGGAAGAAAAGACCCCATGCTGGAGCAGATTTACCAGCAGGACTTATGAGCCTGCAGTGGACCCACATTGGAGCTGTCTGTTCCTGAAGGTCCAAAGCCTGTGGACGGACCTGCACTGGGGTAGTTTGTGAAAAACTACAGCCTGTAGGAAGGACTCACATTGGAGAAGTTCCAGGAGGACTGTCTCATGCAGGAAGGATCCCATGCTGAAGCAGGGAAAGAATTGGAGGATTCCTCCCCCTGAGGAGGAAGGAGTGTCAGAGAAAACATATGATGAACAGACTGCAACTCCCATTCCTATCTCCCTGTACTGCTGGAGGCCAGACGGTAGAGAAAATCAGGAGTGAAGTTGTGTCCAGGAAGAGGCAGAGGTGGGAGGAAGGTGTTTTATGATTTGGTTTTATTTCTCCTTATACTACTCTGACTTTTGATTGGCAATAAACTAAATTATTTTCCCCGAGTTGAGTTCATCTGCACAAATTGTTAGTGGAAGTTGGTAAGCCCATTATGATTAGAGAAATGTTAAAGCGTTTTGTTCCAGATTTCCTTGTTCCAGTGAATACATTACCCACAACTTGTTTGATTTTCTGGTTTTGAGCATGACATAACCATGATCAAATATCTTAACCACATTAGTGAGGTCTCTAGGCTGGATTCTTGGGAGCTAAATCACTCTTTTATTCTGTCTACATTAACATTTCACTTATAAGGTGTATTTATAAAATCTGATCATATAATCTTTTTGTCCCTTTTGACCTTGTGCATCCAACTCACATTCTGTAATATAGATGCACATACAGTATCCTTGGAGGAAACAGAGGGAGCAATCCAGAGTTCTAGTCCTCTGCTGAAGGTTGCTAGATGTGTAAATGTCCTGCAGATACGGTATGCACTATCCTCACAAAGGAATTAACAGAGCACTGTAAAATGTGATCAGATTACTGGGGATCTGGAATTGCCTTATCATATGCGATTAACTATTCTGCACCTCTGTCTCTGTAGCAGATCTACAGAAAAAGAAATGTTGCTGCCTCTGAATCATAGAATAGCCTGAGTTGGAAGAGACCAACAAGGATCATCTAAGTCCAACTCCTGGCACATGACACCCCTCAAATGTCACACCATGTGCCTGAGAGTATCATCCAAATGCGTCTTGAACTCTGTCAGGCTTGGTGCTATAATCACTTCCCTTGGGAACCTGTTCACAGGTTCACAGGTCATTCTGAGTTGGAAGGGACCCAGGGGATCATCTAGTGTTCCAGTGCCCAACCACCCTCTGGGTGAAGAACCTTCTTCTAATATTTAAGCTAAACCTCTCTTGACACAGCTTCATGCCATTTGCTCGGGTCTTGTCACTGGTCACCAGATAGAAGAGATCAGTGTCTGCGCCTTCTCTTCCCCTTGTGAAGAAGATGTAGACTGTGATGAGGTCTTCAAGCTGAACAAAGCAAGTGACCTTTGCTACTCCTCTTAGAGTACTCCACCTCCCTTCTAGACCTTTACCATCTTTTTAACCCTCCTTTGGGTGCTTTCTAATAGCTTTATATCTTTCTGATATTGTGGTGTTCGAATGTTGTGAGAGCAAACACTTTCCCAGAAAAGACCATTAAGACAAAATATAAGCTGAAGAATGCACCGTTGTTTCTCATGTGAGTCCTAAAAGTTGATTTATAAGCCTTAGCAGTTCATGAGCCATTCAGATTTCTCACTGTCTAGAAAATTATTGTATTATGAAACTAGTAATGAAATTAACAAATTCCCAAAGTATATAAAATAAAAATATTGAATAGAAATTTGACTTTCTTTTTCTTCATACTTGTACTGTTTTTAAATGCACCCATGAAAATTAGGAGTTACATGATCTTTCCTTTGGCCTTCAAATAAAATGGTTGCCAAATTATTCAGGCTGGACTTTTCCATACAGAGGCCAAAAAGAAAACTGAAACAACCTAAATCACAGTACCACAGTATCATAGTGTTGATAAAGTTGGAAAAGACCTTGAAGATCATAAAGCCCAACCTATAATCCAACTAAAACCTAACAGCTATAACATTTATATCATGGCCCTCAACACCTCCTCCAGTCTACCCTTAAACATCTCCAGGGATGGCAACATCAACAAAATCAACAAAAATCAATCAACCAAAAAGGAGCAGTAAAAGCTGTATTTCTCACTGTCATATTCTTGAAAGTGTTGGTGAGTACGTAATACACGTTGTAGGTTGACTTTATGTCAGTGCTTCGCAGTTCTTCAAATTGTATGTAATGCTGGTCAAAGGAGTGCAATACTTCTCTGCATGGAGGTGAGGGGAATAGTGAGAACACAACAATGGAATTATTTCAGTTTGAAAAGACTTTTAAGATCACAGAATCACAGAATCACAGAATATTATGAGTTGGAAGGGACCCACAAGGATCATCTAGTCCAACTCACCATCTAACACCCGTGCAGAGACTGAAAGCACATCCCAGAGCGATAACACAAACCTAGTTCCCTCACAGTCTAGCAGGCCACTCCGAGCCGGAAGGGACCCAGGATCATCCAGCCCTACACCCCCTAGCTAGACCATGTCACTAAGCTCCTCATTGAGTTTTCTCTTAAACACCTCCANAGCACTGCTGGGTCCCATTAAACCATGTCCTAAAGTGCCAAATCTTCACGCTTTTTAAATACCTCCAGGGGTGGTGACTTAACCACTTACCTGGCAGCCTATTCAAGTGCTTGACAACCCTTTCCATGAAGACAATTCTGATATCCAATCTAAACCTTTCATGGCATTTATCAGCAGAACACAAGAACCCAAACTTAAATTCTAATGATCACTTAGTGCACCAGATAGCAGCTGGGAGAGCTAAGTTATGGGATGAGATATTTGAATGGTTAATCTTAATTTACAAAAGCCTTTGTTGGTTGTATACTACATAATTCAAAAGTCATTCTTAAAGATATTAATCTTTAAAACAAATAATTTTACTGAGGTCAAAATCACAAACATTTAGGATGTACAGGACCCTCCTTAGATAACATGTCAAATTTATCTGTCCCTCCAGACAGATTGACAACCTATTTTTTTCATGTTCACACTCCAAAGGCAATCTAATATGTGAAGCATGAAGTTTGCACAAGTCTAGGCTTTCCTGTCATATAAGAGGGTGCAGGGTTTTAATTGTTATTCAGTTTCAGTTGCCCCTTTCTTACGGCCTATCTCTAGGCTCAAAAATGAAGAGTTTTGAATGTTTTGTTGTCACAGAATCACTGACTATTCTGAGTTGGAAGGCATCCACAAGGATCATCAAGTCCAACCCTTAACCACCACTGCATCCCTGGTGGGAGTCAAACCCCTTGTCCCCCGCATGAGAGATGGGGACACTCACCACTGTACTATGGTCTTAAGCTACAATCATTGCATCTGCTTCATCTGCCCCTCATATATGATGTGTAGCTCGAAAGGCAGAGCCTGGATTTTAGAAGATTGAAAATGTCCTTGTGATTATTTCATAAAATATATAGCATGAAAACTGGGGGCAGAAAGGGGCCTTTTGCTGATGCCTCAGTATCCTATGGAAGCTATACAAAAGCATTGCTGATAACTATCCCCTGGTATTAGCCAGAGGAAGCACTAGTTGTCACTTAGAAAAAAATTAGGTTATTAAAATACTGCACAACAAAACAGGTGTGAGCCCACAAACTCCACTGCCACCCAAATCTTGTTATCTCCACTGGGGACCTTAAGGGTCATTACTTCTGTGCTTTCAGGATCCCAATCTGCGCATAAAAGCAGTAGCAGACTGAGTGGACTGAGGAAAGCTCTTTTGTTTTAAGAAAATCACGGAAACAATCAGTAGGATGCCAATACTAAGCAACATATCCATTCACACGAGATCACAAATCTTTGGTTTCCTGTCTATTCCCTCTCTAACCTATCATTACCTACAGGGACTAACTCATAGATACTCCTGTAATTCTTTTTACTAGGGTTAACTAAGATCAAATAATGTGTAAAGATTCCATTTTAAAACTTATAGAATCACAGAATCACAGAATACTATGAGTTGGAAGGGACCCACAAGGATCATCTAGTCCAACTCTTTCTTTAAAATGCTCTGTAATAATTCTTCTAGCATCTGTTCACAGACTGAAACCTTCCCATCCCTTTGCTGCCTAGCATTTGAAGAAATGCAAATAAATCTTGGTGTGCTCTATGCCTGCAAAGATGAAGTCACTTATTTCCAATAAGTCCCTATCATTTACAATCATGTAAAGGGTTACCAGGTGCCAGCCATACCTAAACACCCATTCCTAAGGCTGTTTTTTTTTTCTTTTATTTTTAACCCCATGAATTTTGCAGGTGACTGTGTGTCGTGGTTTGACCCTGGCTGGATGCCAGAGATTCACCCACAACCTCTCCTGGAGAAAAAAAAAAAAATGGAAAAAAAACTTATCACAGGCAAAACATGGCAAACTACAAGTGGGGAATATAAAGAATTTTATTTATTAACTAACAAGATCAGAGCTTAATGTGAGAAGCATCATTTTAAAGGCAACCCTTCCCCCCCACTCCTCCTTNCACCCTGGCGGGCCCTCCATAGCTTTCAGCTTCTCCACCTAGGCCCTGCTCTGGCAATCTACATCTTGTTACTAACTTTTTTTTCTTTTCTCCCAGAAAGAATGGTTATGCTTATTCACAGAGGCATCTCTGTCTCTCTAATCTTGATTTCCATGGCAGTGACTGAGGCCCAGGCAAGAGCTGAGCTGTTAACCCCCTTGCTACCAGAGGAAAAAAGCCCTAAACCAGGACACTGTGTGTCTTTTCTGCTCTCTCATTGTACATGATGAGCATACAAAAGGATTGACTCTGCTGGTCTTGAGTCAGAGTGAGGACTCCTATCAGAGTCTCTCATCTCAGATCTACAGGATTTCTAGCACACGCAACGGAAATATTCACTGAAGCACCTGAGTGGGGACTTGCTAGTCCAGCACCTTTCTTCAGTGCATCAATAGATGGCAGCAGGTTGTGCCTCCAGGAACAGTCTCAAGCGGAGGCAGCAGCAGCAGGAGATGATCTTCCCTGGCTACGGTTTGCCATTGAAATCTGCTTGTAGACACTTCCTAGAATGCTATCCTTATGAAAAGCAAAATACGTTGGTTGTCAGGTAGGGTGCATGTTGTTAGTGTAGTACGAAAGCAGTAAATAAACAATAAATAAGTATTGGCCTCTAACATGATAGTATTGTAAGAAGATTAAATATTTGGAACCTAACAGATTTGGTGCTACATTCAGCTGGTTTCTTGGCAGTCTTGAACGTTGACAAACCCCACTTCTTTCATTCCTTCTTGAGTTGGGTAACTTTACGAAAGCCTGACAAGGGGATATACTATTCTGAGAAGAGAAAATGGCAGGTAAATTATATATATTTAAGAAGTTAAAGAAAAAAACATGCCTTAAAGAAGATCAGCGTTCTTCATGGGCTTACACATTCCCTTTCATTCTGAACATTTCAACTGTGGGTTTTTCACACAATTTTTTTGTTAAACTGTTTCAGTCTGTCTCAAGCAACCAGCAATAGCTGCAGTTTGTGTTAAAAATGAAGCTCAAATTCCAAATGGAAGAATGTTAACCTAGATCAAGTGTTTGATAAAATCACTTAAAAAAAATTAAAAACTAGGGCAATTTTGATACACCCAGCACTCATGATGTCATAGCATAGAGCTGATACTGATTACTGACTGGGAAATGCAGTAGCTGGAGTTTTAATCTGTGTCCAAGCCAGAGTTGGCAAAAACCTCTTTTGTCTATGGGAGCTGCTGTGCTGCAGGGCACTATGCCCATAGTTTAAGGGCACAGATTTGTTTAGTTCTTCTAAATGAACTCAATGACCTACTCAGAAGTTGCATTGCATTTCTGAGTGGTTGTGTCGAAAATTACCTCTAATGACAAGAATGATGGTGGACAACATCACTATAATACAAATTATAATGTTCCATATAGTGAATAGAATTACCCTCCTCCGATGTTTTTATTCTGACGTGAGACTAAAAGGCTGTGTAAGGTAACAAGCTTATGGTTAATGACCAAGCTTCTGCTTTGGAAATAGTATTAGCAAATCCTTTATCAAGAGGACACGGTGTCTCTGTGAGCTGGCTCCACAGTCACAGGCATCAATTCATCATATTCATTTACTGTGAAAACAGCAAATTTCAGTCTGCAGTGTAATATAATGCTTTCCTTCCCAGACTTTGCAATCTCCAGAGACAATAAAAAAAAAAAAAGATTTGAAGTCAAGTTTTCATATGAAATGTTGTAAACATAAAATTCAATTAAAGTCAAGGTAAGCTGTATAAAAAAATTCTGATCTCAATCTTTAAAAGAAGACCTTAAGGTAATGTCCTTAGTATGAGCACATAGGATTCTGAGTCAGGAAGCACTGGCTGAAGGAATAAAGGGCTGCTGTGGACCTAGATTATTTTCAGACTTGATCTCACTTTGAATATTTCTCCATGAAACTGTATAACCTAGAAAGAGGAACAAAGACTGAACAGAGGCAAAAGATATTAGATGAATGTGTAAAGACAAAAAAATCTGAGGTTTTATTTAAGAGCTCCAGGAAAACATTAAGGAGAGAAATATTGCTACTTTTCAAGGATCTTCTTAAAAATTATGATCTGGACAGCCATATTTTTTGTTTGATATCACTTTTTTTCTTATTTTTTCTAGATAGATAAAATCAGGATGAATTCCAGTGTCTATAAAGCTATTGAACATGAACGTGGCCTTGTCATCTCCTTTCCAGTAGGATGTTTTCAGAAGCACAGTTGACACAGAATTGCTTTGCATGTCTATAGTCCAAGTGTTGACATGTGAATACTCTCAATGTAAGCATTAACATACTATTCTAAAATTTTCCTATTTGAAACAGGACCTAAATAGCAGAACAAACCCAGCTGCAGACACAAGCCATCAATATCTTTTCATTTTATGTTTCACAAATATGTCAGAGCTGCTGTGTTTGTAGTTTTCCACTCAGCTGAAAAAGTCAGCACTGTGTTACTCACCAGCCTTTGGAAATCTTTCATATATGCTGGATTCTGTGAGCTGTAGAGCACCAGCGTTCACACTCCAGAAGACTAAATCACTTCCTTCCTTCCTCTGTCATGATATACATCAGAATGCATGTTTTTTTGTGGTGCCCGGGTGATAAGCTGCCAGCTTTACATCCTCTGCTGATTGTTCTGGAATTCTTTCACAAGTAAGTTGAGGAAGGTAAAAAGATGTGTAAACAGAGAGAGAGAAAGGTCTGTGGTAAATAACATCACTCAAATCTGCTTGCACAAAAGAGCACTCTTCAGCTACATCACACCTGAAACCTGTTTATTCTGCTTGCAGCAGCAGTCAGTAATATCCATCCAGCAACTGGGATACAAAGGAGATGAGACACTTCACCACAGCTTTCGGTTAAGGTGGTTGTGCTGGAAAAGGCCCGAGGCCATTTATAGGGGTGCAATTTGATGCAGTGGATGGCTTGATTTACTAGTAGCTAATTGTCCCTGAAAGTGGTGTTCTGTGGCTCTTCCCGCACTCACACCACCTTCCTGGTGCTGGTGCTCCCCTGTCTGCCTGAAGACTGCTGAATCCACTGCCGAGTGGCAAGTGTAAGGAAGAAGGGGAAAGTACAATCAAGCCTTATAGCAACAACTAGCTTTCTTCTTTTCTCAGCTGTATTATTAACATCTCTCTTGGGGCCCAGAAGAACATGCTGACCCTCGTAAATCCAATAGTTTGCAGGGCAGAGGCTTCTGGGCGTTGCTGGATACAGGGAGGGTGGATTTTGCTCTCTGATTCCAGGCTTACATTGGCAATATTTCCCTTGTTATGTGGAACTAGCAGAATTTGGTCCTCTGTGTTGACAGAGTAACTGAACCTATTATGTCCAGTAATGCTGTTTTGTGACAAGAAGTTCACAGGGAACCACAGAGAATATTCTGAGTTGGAAGGGACCCACAAAGATCATTGAGTCTAACTCTTAAACGGCACCACTGCCTCCCTGGCGGGAATCAAACCCCCGGTCTCCTGCATGAGAGATGGGGACATTCACCACTGTACTAAAGTGGATTTTAAATTTTCATGCCAGTCTGGCTAACAGTGCAGTTTTACACATTGTGTGTGAGCAGGAAGCAAGAAGAAAAGAGTCAAAATTGCTGCATTTTTTTCTGAGCTTGCCTTGATTCAGTGCTGACCATAGAACAATTAGCTTAAACCTAACTGAGGTAAGGTACATTTGTTATAGCCAGCTCAAAATGCGTGTCTCAACCTTCACAGGGACTAAAGCTATCGTTTACATGAGCCAGCAGCTCACCATTCAGTATTGAGGAGCAGAGCTCAGCAGGAACACCCTAGCCTTTGAAGCAGTCCTGAAAGGCATTCCAGGCTCATGAAGCCATGGCTTTGCAGCATACAAGGGACTTTTCTGAAGGACTGGTGGAGTGATGATTGGTGTGCTGGAGTGCGCAAGAGTCAGCTTCAGCTGCCTGGATGGTACCAGGGATTATATGCAATGTTCTAAAGCAATCTGGACTCAGGGTTTTGATTTTGTTTCTTTTGCCAGTCTTTTCTTTGGTATGCCAAAGTATCTCAAATGCATAAGACAATATGCTCTTTTGGACAGCTCTGATTGCTCTGTGATTGACCTGACTGAGAGGTTTAGCTCCAGGAGGATCTGAGAATCACCTTCAGAGCAATGTGAGAAGTTGGTCAGCTTTGCAGTCCCATTTTCCTCCATTTATTTCCTCCCGTCTAGACATGACAGCTCCCTACTCAGCATGGTGGCCTCTCAGCATTGTTCTTCTCTCCTCAGGCATGGTGTAAGAAATTATGCCTCCACTGCAGTAGTGGAAACTGGGTTTCTTAATGTTTGACTCAACCATGACTTTGTGCCTAAATTGTCTCAGGATCTGTGACACAGGTCCTTCAGTAAATTTGCATCCATTGCTTACTTAGGTGTCTCAGAGTTAGAGGCCAGTAGACAGGATCTTATGCCACAGCTGAGAAATACGTGACTGCAACCCAAAAGGACCCTAAATCTGACCTTGGTCATGTCAGCAGACAGGTGAAGCAGCAACTAGAGGAGAAAAAAATCTAGTCAGAGGGACCTTCCCTTGGTCACAGAGATGAGGGGGCATCCAAGAGGGAGCTCTGTCACTGTGCACTGCTGCTTGCAATGGCTGTCAAGCTCCTGATACATATTGGTGTTTTGCTCCAGGAATTCGAAGGGTGATTTGGTGTTGCTGCAGCCCCTCAGGTAGATACTTGTCTTGGCTGGAGATCAGAAATATCCCACTTTGTGTGTGTGCTGCTATTTTTCCATGTAGAAACTGATGCAGTCTCTCCCAGAACTCTCAAAATAGCATATGGAAATGTGTTCTTGCTTTCACGTTCATTTTGTACTGCCTCACACCTGTTAGACTTCACATTTTCCACAAAAAGAAGCAGCCAATACCATTTTTTTCTGAAAACAACGTTTGATGTTTTTGCCAGGGACACCTTATGCTCCTGATCAGTATAAAAAAAGCTGTTCACCTAAATCCAAAGATAAGTGAAACGTATTAGATGGGATCATGTCTTCTTAGCAAAACAAATCACTTTTCTCCCAGGGTAATAAAATCTTCTATTACACAGAGATTAATTTACTAGGTTAAAAATCCAGATGTCTTAACCTTTTAAAATATCAGAATTTGGGGAATTTTTGTTTAACAATCTGATTAGCAGAGCAGTTTACTGAAACAAAACAAGAAATGCTTCTTTGGAGGCATCTTCAGAAAATATTTGAAGTGTTCCAGCATTCACTTAGATGAAGATGGGTGCTGGAGACTTTTTTCTCTAATGTCCCTGAACCAGTGTACTTACACCAATACTGCTACAGCTACAAATGGATTATGACTTCAAAAAGTAAATTAGAAGGCTACCGCTGAATCTCTCTTTTACCTAACTCCTGTGTGTGGCTAGTGTGTTGCCAAGGGAGCTGAATTGTTTTCTCATGCAGCAAATGAATAAAGTGAAATTTATATCTTCCTATGTGCTGAAGAAATAGAGATGTAATTATATATGCATTACCTTGACTATAAATCATATAGAGATCCCCACCTCTTCTGTCTGCTACAAGGCATGCATGAAAATGTCCCTCTGGAATTGAAATAGAAACTACAAAACACCATGTCTGTAGCTAGAGATGAGTCAGATGGATATTTTAGAAGTGAATCCAGATTTCAAATGCCACCTAAATCTGTGTGTGTAAAATCAAAGGGTTTGGTTCTGACCCAACCCTAAATCAACATAACATTTTGAATAAAATCATGAATCCATAAATCTTGCCACTTTATATATCCATTCAACCATACTACCTGAGGGGAGGTTGCCGCAAGGTGGGTGAGGATCTCTTCTCTCAGGCTGATGACACCAGAACAAGAAGACTTGGCCTTAAGCTACGTCAGGGGAGGTTTAGACTGAATGTTAAGAAGACGTTTTTCGCAGAGAGAGTGATCGCTCATTGGAATGGTTTGCCCAGGGAGGTGGTGGGGTCACCATCCCTGGAGGTGTTTAAGAGTAGGCTGGATGAAGCAATTAGTGCCATGGTTTAGACAATGTGTTAGTGTTGGGTACAGGTTGGACTCGATGATCTCCAAGGTCTCTTCCAACCTTGCTAATACCGTGATACTGTGATAATGTGATATGGAGCTCCTTTCTCAACCTGAAGCCATGTGAAGCTGGGGGAATGCCTAGTTGGGTATTGCAAGTCATAGGCATAACTTGCAGGCCAGCTGCAAAAATATGTTGTGGCCTTGGGTAATGATTGAATACTGAATGGCACTTCACAGGCATTGAGGCCCAACGGGGAAGCAACAAGGCTGGGAGCACCAGCTTTCAGACTCTTGAAGAAGGCACGACCACACTGTAGCATCTCAGATAAGGGGAATAGAGTTCAACCCTCAAGTTGATGGTGCCCTACAGTGAGAGGCTTCCTGCAACCCACCAGCAGGTTCCGCAGCATACCTGGGGCTGACCCTGTCTATGTCCTGCCTTGGAAGAAGAAAGGGAATAGGTGGGCTCAATTCCCCCTTTTTGACACAGCTTCTTGTCCTCACGTAAAATCGAAGCTGCCTTCAGGCTCTTAAACAATCCACTGTCTTGATAATACGTACTTCTGTCAGTGGGATAAATGCTTCGTCCATTTCACAGAGCTGACAGGTGGGAAGCTAAAATACTCTTGAAATTTTTGGTCACTGAGATCTAGCAGTTCCAAAAGCACAGACTGACCAGCAGTGGGGAGATGCTGGAGATAACATTCAGATCAGACATGGGCACCAGACTTGAGTTTAGTCAGGTCACCCAACTCAGCATGACCAATTATGTTGTAGTATCACTCTATATTATATCCTTCAGAAGCACTATGGATGTATTTAGCCATTCAGAGCAAATGAATTGATTAATGTGCTATAAAAGCATGGTGAAGAGTCCTTATATGTTCCTTAGTGAAAAAAAGATCTTATGTACCTCTGTGTAATATGACATTTGGCTTGATTGAAAATTATTCCTCTCAGTCATGAATAAACATGACATAGCTTAAATTTAGTACAGCTCTTAAAAATTAGCAAGTGATTTTTGTTATTAAGGCAATGGAGGGAAAAAGGCAGGGTAGCAACAGATAAGTTCTGTCCTTAGGCACTGTCCACCTACCCTGCACACTGTTCTCTTTAGAGAGGGAATTATTAAAGGTAGGAAGTGGACGGAATCCTTCCCTGTCTACGTTTAGGGGAAAAGCCTGAATTGGTGTTTTTTAAGGCACAAAGTGAAAGAAAGTATTTCTTTCAGCATACGGTAACAATTCTAATTCTAAGTGGGAATATTATTTCAAAGGTACATTTTTTTAAAGATCAACTGTTCCACTTAAACCTCTTGAAGCTGTTTCCTGTTTTCTGAGTAGAAAAAGAACGTAAAGGGTTGGGCTAGGGGGCATTTTGAATGAGAATTAGAACAAAAAATTTGAAAGGCCAGAAAACTTCCAGACGCTTTAAAAAAATAAAATAAAGAAAAATCTCTAAAATGCTTCTGAAGCATTAATGTTGATTCCTGGAAGCTTCCAGTTGGACAGAGACACTATTTTATCTCCACAGTCCCATGCATAGAAAATGTAAGCTTATGAGCACTGCATAGAGATGCCATATGGGAAGCTTTGTAAGCCTCTGGCAAATATCTGTATCAAACACACACTCGTAATACCTTCTGCATGCAAAGCACAGAATGGCAACAAATAGAACCTTCCAGCACCTGTGGGAGGCAACAAATTACCTTCTCCACTTACAGATGGCAAAATGGGATCCACCTGTGCTCCCTGTAGCCTCATCTCTGAGGATGTAGTGTGAAATGTTGCTGTTCGAAGCCTGTGTTGTGTGTCTGTGGTTAGCAAGAGAAGGTTTGGTGGGAGGAGTGATGAACCCAGTATCTTCCTGGGAGGAATACGATGTAGTTCAGGCTCACTGGCCACTCTTCTGCCCAGGACTGTCACTCCACAATTGGTAAGCATGAATACTCTGCAGAGACACATGTGCAGGTGTAGTATTTATTTGGTACCTCAAGTCTATACATTTTAACACTTCTGTGAGAAATACAAATGTAAATCAGCTCAGACTATGTAACAGCACTGATGTCTCCTTCATTGCATGGGGGACCCTCTCCTCCTACTGTCACCCCTTATCATCACACTAACTTACCACATTAATGTGCTTTATCTTGGCGGACCATAGACCTGTAAAGGCACAGAGTGAGGAAGCAGGTCTTCAGGGTCCAGTGAGCCAGACAATACCCTTTATGGCATTCACCCAGGAAAGCCACATGCTGCAAAGCAAAAATGTAAATCAGTTCTTCCCAAGCAGACAGTGAAGCAGGGTGACTGTTACCAGGTCTGTCCATAAGGAATATAAAAAATAGGAGCATCAGTCTCCCTTTTCACATATATCTTTCACACTCTATAGTCTCCCTGAACCTGGAATACTGGAGTACCTTTACTGAACATTAAGATATATCGTACACCCCATTAATTCATCTTCATAATGCCTTTACTAAGCAAGCAACTACAGGTATCCAAACTGAGCTTTATAGTTGGTAAATGTAGGGAAGCATCCTTCATTCAGCCTATGGAGTGTATTCTGTTCAAACCTATCCTATCTTCTAAGTATTCATGTGCCATTTATAGGGCTAGAATTCCTCTCCAAACAGAGCAGTTTTTAAGTGCTAATTTTTTCCTAGCTGTTTTTGCAGAGAGATAGTTGAGGCACTGCAACTGTTCATTCTACAGACTGTCATCAGTAATACCGGTCTCTACCTGAGACACCACTAATAAATGCTGAATTGATCAGCTGTGTGCACAAGCAAGGAAAGCTAAGTGCAGGGTTGTTTATTGGCTGGGCCATCCACTGATAACAATAGAAGGGATACAGACTTTATGGACTTCTTAAAAACAAGTTAAGTTTTGCATCCATAGCTTAATTTAGCTCTCTTATACTGAGGCATTGTGAAACATTTACTAATTACATGATAATATATGGTGTTTTCTACAGTCAACTCCTGCCTCAGTTGTTGCATAGGTTGCTCTGTGATGGACAGCTGTTCAGTAATCCTCTTTTTTTTCATGCTGTTTGACTAAGCACTGAGGTGCATGAAATGAAGATTTCAGCTCTTCCTCATGCGTTCCTCTGAAGCATGAGCTGCTAGAAATTGGAACTCTTCACAAATATCAGCAAACTTATCTTTAGAGATGCCCTGTGATAACACTCAAAAGGTCTTATCCCATTTCAGAGACATGGCTGAAGCTCATGCAAGTCTTGTATCTACTGCGATATTTTCCTGAATTTGACGCCCAACTCTGCTAGAAGTTATTCAGTCTCACTTCAACAGCCCTGGCTGAGAAGTAAACGGATACTTGCTTGACAAGGTGAGTGGCCGAAGCCTTCTGAAGAAAGGCCCTGAAATGCAGCAAGCTCTTAACAATCATTTTTGGATAGGCTCCTAACTGTAACTCATAGTTTCTGCTGATGCTCAACATATACCTTCTTCCCAGAAGAAAGCCCAAGCCGGGATGGAAGATTTTGAGTGGTTTTGTGAAACATTCATATACAATGGGAAATAAAGGGTCACGTGCCATAGGCCAAAAGCAGGGACCTAGTCCAGATCAGTCTAGTAAAACAGGGAGGAAGCAGACATGAAAGTTAAATAACTACATCTCTGCCTACTTTGCCTGGAGTACATCTGAACACAAAAGCTGTCTAAGCAAGTACAAATGTGTGTATAAGACAAATTTGTGCCTCAGCTGTGAGCAAGGAGAGTGCTTCTACCAAGGCCTTTTCTATCAGTCAAGTGTTACTACTGTTAATTAAATTCTTTGGCATGTACACCTGCCTGCAAGCCAGAGCTGGCCCAGACTTTATAGCTGTAATGTTTCATAAATGACTTCAGATGGCAGGTCATGTCATTGATTTCAGCAAGGTAATATGGGTTGCAGCCATAGGTAGCAGCAATCCTTCCTCTTTCTCTAGGCATGGAGGAGTGAATCAAGAACATCCCACAAGGGACAATCAAGAGACTGAGACAAATTAAAGCTGGCAAAAGGTATGGCAGTTGACATACTACTATATGTGGTAAGAAATCTATCAGTTTCAAATAATTTTGACTCTCAAAAGTGTGTTTATTGTTGGATTTTCCATGCTTTCCACCCCAACTGAAAAGTTTTATGTATACCAAGCAACATATACAAATATGTACTGTGTGAGATTAAATGTTCTCAGGCATATGGTATGATCCTTGGGATCGTCCTTTACAGGGCCAGGAGCTGAACTTTGGTAATTCTGTTGAGTCCCTTCCAACTCAGGATGTTCTACGATCTATTGTAGACATTTTAAACAGAGTGAAAGAGTCTGAGCACAAAGAAAATGTATTTTTGCATATTGATCTATGAAATTCAGTGCCATAGGATGTCATGGATGTGAACATTCAGATTACAGAGAGCAGTCTACAAACGCTTTTACACAGCCAGTAATACAACCTAAGCTCTGTTCTCCTTTACATCCTTGCTATTTCATTAGAGGTCATGGGGTTGTTTACTCTATCACATTGAGTTATTAAGTGGGAAACATACACACATTAAAAAAAAATCAAATGAGTCATAGTAAACCAGCACTATTTCTTGCACTCTCCTCAACTGTGCAGCTAAACCCTGAAATGGAGAGTTTAGAAAAAAAAGCTGTAGACCATTCTCTCACAGCTTTTAACCACTTGCAATTTGCAGTCTGGTTTTAGCTGTATAAGCACTGCAGGGTTTGACTGTCATTGAACTTCTTTCTAAGTATTACATTCACTCAAAATATGACAGGGAGATTTTTGCTGGAAAGAGATGAATGAGATGCTGGTGTCATGGAAATAGATTGTCCAAAATTCAGAAGATTTATTGTGAATGTGAATAATAAAAAAAAGAGTTAATATTTAGCACATCATTAAAGCTGTGTCAATCCCCAAATTTTTTAATTGCATCAATGCTGTTTCAGTATAATTACACCTCTGTACAGTGTGTACACTTTTTTTCCTGCATAAATGTTTTGCCTCATGTGGAACCTTTTTGTACTTTTCATTGAAAAGCACAATTAATATGGTCTTTCCTTTACTTGTCTCCTAAACAGCAATATCATGTCCAAAACCATAATAGTAGGGCAAAACGTTCCTAGAGCAAGCCAATCTCTTTTGGAAAACAGGAAAACTGTAGCTGTTTTATGTACATAAATACTGATTAAGTATATAATTACATGTAGGAAATTATTTCAAACACAGAAACAAAAGAAACATCCAATCAAGTGTGATTAAGTAGAAGCAGTCCTTCACTGCTCTTTTCCAGGAGGGGAAGCCACCAGTCTTAATCCGACATAGTGGCAGTTTCCAGAAATGAAAGAAAAACTGGAAGTGGGATTCATTTCACAGGGTTTTTTCAGTTAAAAATAAGGCCTCTTGCACAAACTGTTCACCTAAACTCCCTTAACAATCTGAGAAGTGAAAGAAGAGATGAAGAAGGAAAACAAACCAGTTACTTTGTCCCCATCCTATGACAGGGCTGTCAGAAGGAGGATTTTCTCCCAAAGCAAGATACTAATTCTGATCACTAGCTAGAGACAGAGGATTAAATTCTTTTTTGGTTTTGTCTGTTGGATGTTTGGTTGTTTTTTGTTTTTTTTTTTTTTATGGTCAAAACTCTGTGATTAAACTCCACCCTGTGGTATTTGCCAGAAGCCTCAGAGAGGTACCCACTGAGGAGATTCCAGGCTCGGCAACCCAGCTCTTGCTAGAGGTGAAATGCCACCATCCTTTCTCCCTGATCCACTGGAAAACTTTCTGAACTCTACTTGTCGGGGCTTCCATAGGACATTATGTTTCAATAGGGTTTTAGTGGCTCATATTTGAACATCTGCCATCTGTTTGAGCCCTATGTAGCTGTGGGGGTGCAGCCATTCTTTTTCCACAAATCAGATGTGGTACAGCTGAACAAGGAACAAGGTGTCCTGCACAAAATAAAAGCTGTTTCTTGTTCTGCATATCAGCCTTACACAGTTCCAGATTTCTTCAACCCTAAATTATTTTCTTGTCCCTTCTGATTCAGCATAATTTTAAATTTTTTTTTCTGTTTTCATTTTTTTTTTCTCCCTTCATGAAGTGAAATTACCATGTTGGATTTTTGCATGTTTCTCTCAGGGCTAAATTAATGATCACCTATGCTTATTTGAATTAAATGCTGACAAGAGATAAGATGGAAGTAGGACTGTCTGACCTCTAAACATGTTCTTCTGATTAGCTTACTTTTCCTAACTACCCTGGGTTTAATATAATTTAAGCATCATAATCATATATTCATTGGTTCAAACAGAAGACAAATATGCCTTTGGAAATTACAAGCCTCCAAAATCCATTCCCAGACTCCTCTCTTTTCAATATGCTGAGACTTTTTGTGTAAACACCCCAGGACAAAACAGGATTGGAAAAACCGTAGTACCTGGAAGAGACTTGTAGCAACACTTTCTCTGGACACCAAGCTGGCTGCTCTGGGCAGCTCTGTGCATGAGAGTGCACAGACACCAGGATTCATGCTAACATCCATACACACTCATAACCTAGCCTGATCCAAGAAAATAAACCATTACTTTATAATAATGGGGTCATATCCTGACTTACCAAGTGTTCGTCACAACACTTGCACTTGTGGGTCAGTTCTGTGATGTTCTCTTTAGAGAACTTGAAGATGGGTGGCTGAGGATTTATCTCCCTCCCATGGTATGTTATTTCACCATGATTTTTCAAGGTATATTTTAAAGGGCTTTTCCCCTTCCTAATTACTCAGTATCTTGTTGTTTTTTCTTTAGATAGTACAGCAAATGGAGAACTAAAACAGTAATATAATATTTTCCTCATTCAATGGAAACCATAAATTCTTGTTTGCTTGTTTTTAAATCAAAGAGTAGATCTACAATCTTATTGGAGCATGGCCTCTGTAAAGGATTTTATGTTTATTTGAGAGGAATGTGGCCTAAAAAGAAATGTAAGTTTATTACACACTTGGATTAAAATATTTCAGTTTCCTTGGTAAAAAATACAGCTTCTGAAAAACGCATTAATGTGCTATTTATGAGGACAATTCTAGCATTCCTTCAGATTTTCACACAGGGCATAAATATGAACACAGTAAATGATGCAAATACAGTCAGGTCTCCTATATTGTGCACCCGTGGTCTTAATTTGGATCCACGTAGCCCGACTTCCTTGTTGAATGGCGGCTGCTCTGCCACTGCCACCGCTGCCACTGCCCCCGGCCCTGCCCCCTGCGCTGCCGCCGCCGCCCATGCTGCCCCCGCTG
>WEKX01006033.1:0-18038 GCA_013390025.1 Pitta sordida
CCACTGTACTAAAGTGGATTTTTGAACAGGCAGAGGTCACCAGCATTGAGGCTATGCTATTAAGAAAGCAACTGTGCTGGGCAGGACATGTTTTCAGGATGGACAATCATCACTTTCCTAAGATCATGCTTTATGGTGAACTTGCCTTTGGCTGCTGTAACAGAAGCCTTAAAGAGGAGATACAAGGACTCCCTGAAACAACACTTCAGTCTTGGCCATATTGACTCCTATCAGTGGTCCACTCTGGTCTCAAATCAGGAGATATGGAGACACACCATGTATAACGCTGCTGCTTCCTTTGAAAGCTCACGTAGAATTAGTCTTGGACAGAAAAGACAACGCAGAAAGAACCGTGCCTCGTTAATACCACCTAAGGAGACTTTCCACTGTGCCTTTTCCTGCATCCACCTTTTTTATTCATCAGTGTGTTTGTAGTAAATGTGGGTAGACCCCTTCCTATATCTTCGTTTGTGAAGCTTAGCCATGATGAACATAATATTTGTGTACACTTTCAGTCATTATGCAAATCCTAATCACAAAGTATTTGTAATCCAAATTTATCATAGGAAATAGCATTTTTGCCAAACAAGATTTTCTAACACAGCATTGTTTCATTTAGCCTCTTTTTGTGATTTTCATTCTGAAAACCTTTTCATGTTATTCTGCACATCACAAACTTGTTTATAATAAACTGTGCATTTCCTTTATTTATGTTGGCAACTCCTCTAAAAAAGTCAGTGTCTCCTGAGCCAATGTAGTGTAACCAAGCCTCCATTTGTTTTTAATATTAGAGAGTTACTTACCAACAGTTCTATGTATGGTCGGTGTATGGCCCATCCTAAGCTATTCTGTAGACATTACAGTGTGTGTGTATGCACAGGCACGTATTTAGACAAAGAACCCTTTTGAAAATATTGCTTGGCAGTAAAATACATGTATTGCTCTCTTGAGTACTGTACAGCAGAGAAAGTTCTTCACCTCCCTCACACCACATCTCTCTCATGAAGCCCACTTTGGAATTAGGTTCTGGAGCAGAGGACACAAGAAAGCCTAGTGTGGATCTGAGTGTGCTATAAAAAAATAACACTTCTTTAGCTGTCAAGTAATCTCCTTTTTTCTGCTTTTGGCCTGGCATTGTCCCCATAGTACTGTAAGAAACTGCAACTGAGAAAATACTTCTGAGAGGAAGGGTAATTGCTAAGTTGCCACAATCAAGAAAACTGATATCATGTTGTGCCATGTAAATCATAAAGTCTGAAAAAACATTTATGCAGCAACCATTCCAGTTTTAGGTACGGTGAAACTGTGAGTTCTTAGAAATACTTGTCCACATACAGTGCTTAATAACAGATACATCTGCCTGTTGATAATATGCCCAGATGTGAATGCTTTTTCCAACTATATTCTAAGTAAAGTTGGTCTTATTTGGCTCCTTAAATATCTCAAGTCACTTAAAACAGTAAAATACGCAACTACGAAAATGTGTAGCTTTGCCTTTCCATGGGTTGTGAAAATAATCTTATGCAGCATAAATTTGATTTAGGCAAAAATACAACACAATTTCTCTATGATATTCGGGACCTAATTCAAGTCATGCATTGTTTTTTGAATTAAACCTTTGTTAAAATGAACCCTGGTATTTCAATTGCTGTGTTTTTCTGGTTAAGGAAAAAGTGGCAAAATGAAACATCCATTTGCTATTTGACATAACTCTAAACTGTGCAGTGAGCATGAGAAAGAGAGTGGCAACATTTACAGAATAACCTTTGACAAAAAATAAAAACAGGCAAGGACATGCAGTTCTCAACATTCAATAACCCATTTGGCAGATAAGAGATTTGCAAGTAGTTAGACATGGATAAAAATTAAATGATCAATAAATTTTAAAGTCTGATGTGGATTAAGAATTACCCATTTAATTAGTTGGGTGTTTCTTTAAAATATACTGTGCATAGGTGTTTTAAATACATATATTTGGAAATTCTTCAGAAACATTGCGCATTAAAACTGTTGCTGTAAACACAAAATTTTCTTGGACCTTCTTGCAGAAACTGACACAAAAATACATCAGGATTGCAGAGGTTTTGAAATACCATAAAAATTGTTTTGTATTTGCTAGACAGAGTCCCTTCAATGGTCTGATATTTTTTAAGACATAATATTTTAACTTGTGTTTTATTAATTTTTTACCTGATTCTTTATATATATTCAGCTTCATGAATTTTCTGTGCATGGAACACAATTTTATTTTTTGTTGTATTTGCATTTTCTGACTGTCCCTATGAAGCTCACTTTGAGTATATTCTGAATACAGTGTGTCTGGGTGATTGCCTTGCACTACTTACTTAGAACACAGTGTCACAAGTTACACAGGTACAGCAATCCTTGTTGGTCAAAGTAATATTTATCAAAGGGAAGGGCCTCTAAAACTCCTGCCTGGAAATAATCTCACAGAAGATCTAAAAGGATACAATATTTTTGAAAATTTTTTCCTTTCCAAATTAAATATTGGGCTGATTAAAATCCAATAGTTGAAAATTCTGGCCTTTTTGGGTAGATTTTAGTATCTTTTAACAATCTGTCAGACATTTCTGAACTACTCTTGAAATTGATACCAATCTTATAGGATCAAAGGTCAACTCCTTGGTAGCCTAAATTTCCAAGAGTCTTTTTGCAGTGTTAGCAAAGATATGTAAATATTTTCTTTTGCTTAACCATATATAACTTGAATAATTTCATCTAATTCCTCCTCCTAATCAGCATTTCCACATGCAGAATATTTAATCAAGTTTTCACATCTTCCCTGTTTCTCCTTCCCCCAAGTCTACAGGTCTCATCCTGCAATAACATATTTTGCACTAAGAAAAATATGCTAATCCCATAGTGTAATGCACCACTAGAAATTAATCAGATATTATGTTGATAAGAGTAGTATAATAACCTATATGGAATAAGGTAAGTCATTGTTCTTTTTATCTTCTTTCCCAATTTGAATTTCTGGGCTTTGAGGGAATTTATTTCCTGGAAGTAAACCTGTGATGTACATACTATTTAAATGACAACGTAGTTAACATAAATTCTTTTACATTGTGCAATCATGTCCATTGTACTGATAACTTATAGGAATGTTCAATTTCCATTCAAATACTTAACTACACAGATACATAGTGTTTATTCTAATATAAATTGTAATTAATCTCCTTGTTACTACAAAAACTTTGTGTGAGGGGGAAAAGAAATTGCTCCATAATCCATGTCACCTGTATTTCATAATTTCTCACTGCCAAAATGTTTTATTTGGTTTAGACCTGTCTGTTTGCTATTCTTACTTCAGTTTATCTTTTCCTGTTAGAGTAAAATCTAATCTAAATATTTTCCTAGTCCTTTTTGCTCTTCTCTTTCCAAAATATCAAATGTGCTTGATGGTTGAGATTTCTATCAATTTTTAACTTCTCTTGATATCAGCACCTAAAGAATCCTACTTCCTAATGCGAGTACAAAACCAGAAACCCCAGCATATGTATAATAAAAAACTCACGTGTTTTGCTGAATCAAGTTAACAAATTATAAAATTTTAAGAGAAGTAATAATATTTTATCTTTTTTATCTTTTATCTATATCTACATATCTCTTATCTACATCCTAAAATCTATTAATTCTTTACATAATTGCAATAATCTTAAATACATATTTTGCAGTTGTTTGCAAAGAATAATTTGATATGGTTTTACTCACAACTGTGATATTTTTCAGTGTAGCTTGTTTTTTTCCCCTAGAGGAATGGGCAAGTTCACGAGCAGTACATTTTGAACAAAATTGTATAAAGAAACATTAGAAAATGCAACACTCTACATAATATATTTTTGTTCAGTTCAGAGATAAAATTCAATAACCTCATGTTATGGTTTAGGGGGTTTTCTGCTGCTCTGGTAGCGAGGGGGTTAACAGCTCAGTTCTTGCCTGAGCTCTCCGTGCTGCCATGGCCTTCAAGGTTATAGAGATAGAAGCGTCTCTGTGAATAACATACTTGGGAGAGAAGAAAAAGAAGTTCAGTAGCAAGATGTAGTGTGCCAGTTCAGGACCTGCGTTGGGAGGCTGAGAGATCGAAGGTCCCCAGGCCCATGAGAGAAGGGGTAGAGATGTTCTTCCAGGCATCCCGCTGCTGCTTGTGAATTGGACCGACCATAGTGAAAACCTATGGACCAGAGAGAGAGAGAACCAGGACCGCAGAATCCATCTAAACATCTAAGACTGAAGATGGAGAGGTAACGCTGGACGAACTGCTGATGGTTTTGAATCCCAGAAACAGAAGCCTGGAGNTGTGTGTAAGAGGATATTCATCTAGTTTAAACTGTAAATGCCAATATACCTAATGATCATGTTGCTAGTGATATTTTCATAATGTTGCCATTACAGCTACAAGCTTATAGCTAACCCTATTAGTTAATTTATTAAGTCTCTGTCATGGGGAGAGCTCTGTTGTTCTATTGTAAAACTTCTCTCTTTTTTACTGGAACAGACAACAGGTATCTCTTCTTATCTCCCCTTCCTTCCCCCGAAAGGAATGTGGCCAGGGGAGGGGTTTTCTCCTTTTTACCTGACAAACTATGAAGGATCCTGTGTCTTATCTTTCCTCCCCTGAAAGGAATGTGGCCAGGGGAGGGGTTTTTCTCTTTTCTACTGGACAAACAGTGGAGGATTGTTTTTCTTATCTTCCCTTCCTTGCAAGGCATGTGACTAGGGGAGGGGCCTGAGGGCCAGGGCAGGCTGAGTGACAGCCAATGGCATGTGAAGACACGCCCACAAGGCATGTGACATGGGAGGGGCCCGAGGTTCCTACAGCTGCTGGGCCTCAGGAGGGAAGGTTTGTGGACCTTCTGGACTGAGGATGCCTCATCTTCACCTCTGATCTCTACCACTGCCATTTTGCCCAGGACCATGCAGACCATGCTCCTCATCTCAGCACAGCTTTTCCCCTGCCAACCGCTGGATCCCCCTGCAGCCCCTTGGACATTTCAGGAAAGGATCGCTGGCTGGTTTGCCTACCCTGAACCCTGTTCTCCTGCCCCTGGAATCCTGGAGGTGCCCCGTTTTTTTCCCTTGAACTAGGCACCCCCCTTGTGTTTGTTTATTTTCCCAGTTGTCTACAGTTGTCATTGTTCCATTGTTTTTTTGATACTGTTATTGTTGTTGTTCAAACATATATATATATTTTTTATATTATTTTTTTTCCTTTCTCCCAGTAAAGTTTTTATTTCTCTCCTTATATATATTATTCAAGTATTTCTAAATGTAATTCAAACTTCATCTTAATTGACCCAGGACAGTCTCCAATTAAGACTTCTGGTCTTCACTGTAGATTTCCTATTGTGAAGGGTTTTGTCAGTGTGGTGGTTTTAAACTATAATTATTTTTATATGATTTGTCTAAATGAATCTACATGAATTGAAGACTAGAATAACAGTTTCTGTACATTGGAATAGAATGTGAGGAATATCAAACACTACTTCACGATAAACAAATTTCAAATCTTAATTTACACTAATGAAAATAATGGGACTGCTTATATGAATAAGTGACTTCACTGGTTAAACTCACAAATCTTGCTCAAGACTTGTGAAGAATGGTAGGAGGGGAAGGACCTGTTTGCTGAAGCACGTAAACACGCGGATCTTCATGTGCCTCTCCTACCCTTTGCAGGTAAGAGATGCATATAGAGATCATCACTTTTGTGTTACTATTCACCAAAAAGGTAAAGCTGATATTATAACATGAACTTGTTTTCAAATCTTCAGGTAAGACTTGGAATCAAAGTGTGTAGTTGTTTCCCTATAAAGAAATCACCAAGCCTCTGCAACATCTAACCATTTAACAGTAAGAAACCTGTACAAGGCCTTCTTCAAAAAAAGTTATTTTCAGTTATTTTTGTTTCGAGAGGAGAAAAGAATTCATAGCTCTTCAGGCCACAGATACAATGGTGTTAATGGACAGCCACGATCAGAAAAATAAAATACTGACTTTTAAATGCTATCAAGGTTCTGCAAGAGTTGTGATTATTTATAGACTTTGGCAATTCATCTGCTTGCTCAGTTGTAGTGTGGAATTCTGGCATTTAAATCCAAGGGTTAAGAACTGAAAATGTTCACAAACTAAGATGAACTGAAAGTGTATGTTTCTGTGAGACAGGCCAGGGTGGGGAGTAGGAGTGCATGGCTTAACTACACTTGACAATTTCTAAATGTTATGATGGCTACTTTTTGTCCAATATGAAACAGCAGAGCTAACGTTTTAAAGATCACTTCCAGTGATTATGGGAATCACAGAATCACACAGAATCACAGAAAATTATGAGTGGGAAGGGACCCACAAGGATCATCTAGTCCAACTCACCATCTAATACCCGTACAGCGACCAAGAGCACATCCCAGAGTATAATAACAACCTAGATGCCTCACAGTCTAGCAGGCCACTCTGAGCCGGAGGGGGCCCAGGGTCATCCAGCCCTCACCGCCCAGCTAGACCAGCTAGACCATGTCACTAAGCTCCTCGTCCAGTCTTCTCTTAAACACTTCCAGGGATGGCGACTCCACCACCTCCCTGGGCAGCCCATTCCAATATGAACTTACTCACTGAGAAACATCCAGGAAAGAAGAAATTTACTATTCTTATTTAAAAGTGCTATTAACATGGTGGTTATGGTGACGTGTGAGAAAAGTCTTACCACCAGAAAACCCTGAGCACCTAGAACTTCTACCTCTTTTCCAAAGTGAGTGATACAATCATATGCATAAATGTACGTCTGAAGTGGGAGTACAAGGAGGATTCAAAATAAGCCACTAAGCTTTCTATTTTTTTCCCTCATATACTACTTAGGGGCAAAACACAGTAGTGCTGTGTGCCAGAAAGTAATTCGGAATCTGCCTCATAGGAAGAAATACTCATTAAAAATAGGTCTGTTTGGTACAGCTTGAAATGTATAATCTGTTTTTAAATGCTGAGCAATTGTGCAAGCAGATGCCATCCCTGGAAGTGTTTAAGAGAAGACTGGACGAGGAGCTTAGTGACATGGTCTAGCTGGGGGGTGTAGGGCTGGATGACCCTGGGCCCCTTCCGGCTCGGAGTGGCCTGCTAGACTGTGAGGGATCTAGGTTGGTATTACGCTCTAGGATGTGCTCTTGGTCGCTGTACGGGTATCAGATGGTGAGTTGGACTAGATGATCCTTGTGGGTCCCTTCCAACTCATAATTTTCTGTGATTCTGTGATTCAGATTACTTGCAGATAAATGCAGATTGTGCAAGAGCCTACTAATCAAAAAGCGTAGTTAGTGTTATGACAGCTTGATGACATTCAACCATCATAGCAAGTGAAAACATAGAAGAGATGGCATGTGGGAAGAAGTGCTATATTAATATTATATTATATTAATGGATATGTTTAAAATTTAACTGCTTTTTAACACGTCATGCTTAGGAATATTTGCATAATATTATCCTTTAAATTACAGTGTGTACATATTAATATTACAGTGTCACTCCCAGTAAGTCTGGCATCTGTATGTTCAATGGGCCCAGTCTAGCACACTTGCATCTCCCTATCATAGACATTTTGAGTCTTAATTTAGCAAGTGATTGAAAAGCAAGACAACCCAGACAGGCATGAAGTAACACCAGTTTACCGGGAAAAAATGAAAACTCACAAATAAATCATGTTCTAGGAAACCATGTCTTGCCATGTGAAAGGGTGCTCCAAGGCACCTTCTGTCCCTTTCTCACATATATGCTTTCTTAAATTACTCTTTCTTCTCTGGATAATGTCTACTATATGAGTACTCATAGTCCATATACATACAAGAATCCATGAATAACCCATGGAATAGGTGAGAAAAGAGTACATAATAATTCAGAAACAGGACTGAAGAGTCTAGAAACAAATAGAAAACCTCAGTGATGAAGCATTATAAAGTGCATGCGCTGCACATATTTTTAGTGGTTGGTGTTATTTACTTTCTAGTACATTTTTTACCTCTTCCATTCTTCACTCTCTACTTTTCCCTATGAAGTACATAATTAGGTAGGTATGAAAGGTTGGCTGTAATTTTTTTCTGTTTAAAAGTATTATGTTTTTTATTCAGAGAATCACAGAATGGTTCATGTTGGAAGGAACCACAGTGGGTCATCTGGTCCAACCTCCTTGCTCAAGCAGGGTCATGGCACAGGGCTGCATCCAGATAGTTTAATACTTGATAAAAATAGACAAAAAACTCCACAGAGCTCACAGAATTCACAGGAAAACCGTGTCAAAGGCTTTGCTAAGATCCAAATACACAACATCCATGGCCTTTCTGTCATCAACTGGGTGAGTCATCAGTTCCTAAAAGGAGATCAGGTTGGTCAGTCAGGACCTACCTCTCCTAAATCTGTGCTGACTAGGTCTAGTGTCGTAGTTATTGTGCAGGTGCCGTGTAATACCACTCAGGATTATCTGTTCCATGGCTTTACCCAGGACCGAGGTCAGGCTGACAGGTCTATAGTTACCCAGGTCATCTTTCTGGCCCTTCTTGTGGATGGGTGTCACATCAGCCAATTTCCAGTCTTCCGGTACATCACCAGTAAGCCAGGACTGTTGGTAAATTATGGAGAGTGGCTTAGCAAGTTCATCTGCCAGCTCTTTCATCACCCTTGGATGGATCCAATCTGGTCCTATGGACTTATGAGGATCCAAGCTGCTCAGCAAGTCTCTAACTACCTCCTCCTGGATTACAGGGGAGTTATACTGTACCCCTACCTCTTCCTCCAGTTCAGAAGTCCAGTTTTCCTATAGGCAATCTGTCTTGCTGTTAAAAACAGAGGCAAAGAAGATATTAAATATCTCTGCCTTTTCTTCATCTCTAGTTACTATATTCTTCACTGCATCCAATAAGGAGTGTAGGTTGTTGCAGCCTTTTTTGCTGTTGATGTATTTATAAAAATATTTCCTGTTGTCCTTAACAGAAATGGCCAGTTTTAGTTCCATCTGAACTTTTGCCTCTCTAATTTTTCTCCTGCATGACTTGACAACTTCCTTAAATGCACCCTGAATTACCTCCCCTTTTTTTCCAAAGGCCATACATCCTCTTTTTTTCCCCTAGTTCTTTCAGGAGCTCCTTGTCCATCCAGGGCGATCTTCTACCCCTCTGCCTCATCTTTCAGCACATTAGAACCGCCTGCCTCTGTGCCTTCATGATAACATTCTTAAAGTATGTCCAGCCTTCCTGGACCCCCTTGCCATTAAGGGCTGTTTCCCATGGTACCCTCCTAATTAAATCCTTAAATAGTCCAAAATCTGCCCTCCGAAAATCCAGCATGGAGGTTTGGTTCATGCCCTTTCTCATCACACTGTCCAATGAAGACTCTATTATTGCATAGTCATAGGTTCACAGGTTGGAAGGGACCCACAGGATCATCTAGTCCAACTCCCAAGTGAATGTCCACCCAGGGATCAGGCCCACAGGCGTGGAACCATGGGCACCACGCTCCATCCATCCAAGCCTCCTACCATCTAGACCACAATGCTGAGCTCCTCATCGAGTGTTCTCTTAAACACCTCCAGGGATGGCGACTCCCTGGGCAGTCACTGCATCTTAGATTGCCTCTGACCACAACATCGCCGACCAGCCCTTCCCTATTAGTAAAGAGTAGGTTGAGCACAACCTCGTCCCTGGTAGGCTCACTCACCAGCTGCATCAAGAAACAATCATCAACGATCTCTAGGAACCTTCTGGACTGCCTCCTCTCTGCTGTGTTAAATTCCTAGCAGACTGAAGTCTCCTCCAAGAACTAGGACAGCTGATCTTGAGGCTGTCTCTAGCTGATTAAGGAGCAATAGGTCTGCCTCTTCCCCCTGGTCAGGCAGTCTATAACATACTCCGACCAGGACTTCAGTTTTATTGGCTATCCCTCTTACCTTAACTCATAGGCTCTCAACCTCATAATCCCTAATGGCAAGCTCCGTGATATCAAGAGTTGCTTTAATATATAGGGCCACCCCCCCGCCTCTTCATCCTCTCCTATCTCTCCTGAAGAGTGTGTAGCCTGCCAGTGTAGCACTCCAATCATGTGTGTTATCCCACCATGTTTCCGTGATGCCAGCTATATCTTATTGCTCCTGATGCACCAAATCTTCCAGCTAGTTGTATGTATCTGGTCTCATTATTAACCTAAACAAAATCTTTTCTACTAGATGGCAGCATTTTTTACTTTATTTTGATACCCATCTGCAGTGGGAAGCAGGAATTGTAGCATAGATCTTGTAAGCCCAGGCTGATTAATATATGATGTTTTCCTTGTACTACTTGAGACACCATTAAAGTCAACAACACCTTGCAACAGTTAAGTTTTCTACCCTGTATACTCTTAAAAGCATGAAGAGAACATTACAATCAGTGAGACTAGAGGAGACTAAGGTGTACATAAAGTATGGATTCCAGCACTACCATTTTCTGCCAAGTCACTGCTGTGTTCAGCCTTCAGAGTGATACATGGGGAACAGATTTAGACCTATAAATCTGCCTTTTATTGGCACCCACATGTTTCCTTTTGTAATATAAGCAACTTCTTTAGGACATAATTTCTTCACAGTAGTTTATATTCCTGAAGAATTGAGTACACTTGCTAAAAAGCTTTTAGTTTTGTTTCAAAACTATTGTGAGTTAATAGGATACAAAATCCTCAGGACATATTACTTCCTTAAAGGAAAATTGGCACAAAAAACCTCTATAATCCAACTTCTTTTATTTTATAGCTGTTGGTGTTTCCAGAAAGGCAGTTGTAAAAAGGCTAGAAAGTATTTTAACTCATTTTTATCAAGTAACTCCTAAGTGAATGCCAATACAGGGATCGAACCTACAACCCCAGTGCCATGAGCACCATGCTCCAACCATCTGAGCTAATCTCAAGGTAATTTTTTTTTTTTTTTGTAAACTAACTCCCCATCCCATCATCCCATTATCTAGACCATGCCAATGAGTTCCTCATCCAATCTTTTCTTAAACACCTCCAGGGATGGCGACTCCATCACCTCCCTGGGCAGATCATTCCACTAAGAAATCACTCTATATGTGAAAAAGCTCTTCCTAATATCCAGCCTAAACCTCCCCTGGCACAGCGTAAGATCATATCCTCTTGTTCTGGTGCTGGCAGCCTGAGAGAAGAGATTTACACCCATCCGACTACAACTTCTAATCTCATTTTTCATTAAGAAAGTTCAAGAGAATGCTTAGTTGCAGAGATACTTGAAGGGAGAAAGGGTTTTGAACTTCTCAAATATACACAGTTGGCTGGGACCACACTCCTGATCCACTAATGAAGGCTGGATTTCCCTTCTCTAATCAGCAGACACTGTGGTGCACACTGCTTTTGGTCTTCAGGGACAGCTCCTTCCCTGCCAAGGTGAGATATACATTGGAGGTGTCTGATCCATGTGAACGAAAACTGTGTTTTAACTGTCTGGGCAGAGCATCTGACTCAGTACACATAAAATGTGTGATCAAAGTAAGAGAGAATTTCTGATGATAACCTTCTGCGGGGAGAAGGCAAATACTTATATGTGGTAACACCCTAAAGAAAGTTGGTCCGAAGTAGCAAAACACTTGAAGAGATTTGCCATACAAGTCACCCACAGGAATTAGCATAGCTAACCAGTAGTTATTACTACCTAAGCAGAAAAAATGGATTAGTTAAATAAAACTACCACAAATGAAAATATATTGGCAAAGTTAATGTGAGTCTTGTGACTTTCACTGTAGCCAACCTAACATTTTGGTTTGCTAAGAGGGTGTTTCTTGGTAATGGAAGACCCCAGAACTCATATTAACTTTGCCTATATATTTTCATTTGTGGTAGTTTTATTTAACTAATCCTAAATTCACTTCATATTATAATATGAATCTTTTTATATTATGAACTGAAGTTCATATTGATGCATATCCAAGCTGAAAAAGAACTATCACTTCTAGCAAATTTAAGGCCTCTCTCAAAAATGCTCACATTTGTATCTTTTTGTCATCAACTAAAACAAAAGGCCCAGACCAGAAATTATTTACTGCTGGATATTATGAAAAATACCTCTGAAATAAATTATTTTCAGTAGTCAAAGTTTCTAGCACATGAATGGAATCATATTCTTTTAATAACAATACTGCCTTTTAAAGGACATCTTGCACTCTCCCAGAGATACATGGAATTTTGAGTACACAGAATCACAGAATATTCTGTGTTGGAAGGGACCCACAAGGATCATCAAGTCCAACTCTTAAACAGCATCACTGCCTCCCTGGTGGGAATCAAACTCCAGTGTCCTGTCTGAGAGGCAGGGACACTCACCACTGTACTACAAAAGCATACAAGCCCCAATATTTGATCAAGAATCTCACAGAATCACAGAATATTATGAGTTGGAAGGGACCCACAAGGATCATCTAGTCCAACTCACCATCTAACACCCGTACAGAGACCGAGAGCACATCCCAGAGCGTAACACCAACCTAGATCCCTCACAGTCTAGCAGGCCACTCCGAGCCGGAAGGGGCCCAGGGTCATCCAGCCCTACACCCCCCAGCTAGACCATGTCACTAAGCTCCTCGTCCAGTCTTCTCTTAAACACCTCCAGGGATGGCGACTCCACCACCTCCCTGGGCAGCCCATTCCAATATGCAATTACTCTCTCTGTGAAAAACTGCGTCCTAACGTTAAGATTAAACCTCCCCTGGCGTAGCTTGAGGCCGTGCCCTCTCGTTCTGGTGTCGTCAGCCTGGAAGAAGAGGTCTACACCCATCTGGCTGCAACCTCCCTGCAGGTAGTTGTAAACAGCAATGAGGTCCCCTCTGAGCCTCCTCTTTTCCAGACTGAACAGTCCCAGTTCCTGTAGTCACTCCTCATAGGGCCTGCCCTCCAGTCCCTTCCTTTTGTTTTACTTATGGTTACTAGTTTTTCAAGGGCAAACTGAAATTATTTCATCTGTACTCATTCTGTACAAGACTTGCCTCTGTGCTCGGAAAAAACCACACAGTTTTTTACCATACACGACTTCAAAAATAACAATAAGATAGGAACTGCCACATGAGATGAAACCTAAGGCCAATACGTCCAGTACTGTGTCTCTGAAAGAGGCAAGTCCAGAAGTTTTCAAGGAGGTTTAAGTGAAATACAATTAATAGACACTGATTTATTTTATTCTAGCTTGTATTCCCCTTGGTTTATAGTTTGTTTGTGAACAGATTTGTGTATATAAAACCTGAGTGTAATTAGCTGAATCCTGTGGGTTTTGTTCAAGCCTAACACTGATAAGCAGATTCGCTGTGTGCAAACTATGAATCCAATTTTCACTCCCAATTGCTGTTCCTTAAAACGTGTTCTGTCCAAACTTGCTAAAACTTCCGAAAATTTCAAAGATGCACTGTTGGAGTACAAAAAACTTCTGAATCAATTGTCAGGCCAGTTACCAGAGCTCTTCTGGAAGACAGTGAGCCCCTAGATCTCACAGGGGTATGGGTCTGGTCCGGCCACACAAGTCATGAAATACGTAAAGATATTGAATCAATGAATATTCAATTAGGCCCTGCCCATAGCCATGCCCCCTCCACTAATGAGCTCTAAGGGGCAGTCCTGGAAGCGTTTCAGGCTCTGTATCACACAGAATCACAGAATATTCTGAGTTGGAAGGGACCCACAAGGATCATCGAGTCCAACTCTTAACACTGTCTCCCTGGTGGGAAGCGAACCCGGGTCTCCCACACACCAGGTGGGGACACTTACCACTGTACTAAAGTGGATTTTTTAGCACCTCAGGAAAGCAAAGAAAGTACCTTTTGCCCCTTCTTGGCAAGGGAGTCCCAGGGAATCGGGATGGCGGGACTCCCTATGGTTGTGCTGCCCCCACAGCAAGTCCTGGCCTTCTGTTGCTGCAGCGATGGCAGCGGCACCAGCCTTCTGACCGACCACAGGGCTCTGCACGTTGGCAGTGGGCTGAGGACCCACTGTGGTGCTGTGTGTCCCTCTGGGTGGAATGCAGGGAGCTCATAGATCATTTTCACTTTGTATCAGGGAGATGATCAGGTGTGAGCAGCAGATGCCATAGGCACGTGGAGGCCTGCAACAGGGCTAGGTAGGGTTACAAAGCTGGTGCTGCCGCTGCCAGGGGAGACAGCTGGGAGCTGTGTTGCCTCAGCAACACAACCGAGCTGTTCTGTCACTGGGGGAGGCAAGCACTTGCTTTTAATCAGTGCCTACAAAAAACTTCCACTCCCCTTAGTTTAACTCTGTGGTGTGGTGTATTTTACTGTGTGTGGAAGTTTTGAATGCAGCTACAGCTGCACTCCCTGGGAAGCAGCCTTTGAAACTCCACTTTAAACGTGTGCTGTGGCAGCACATGTAATGAATGCTTCCCAGGGCAGCAGTGGAGCAGAGCACAGCTTCCGCACTGCCCACTCCGCCCACCACATGTGTTTCTTTGGTTTGTTGGCTATGTTGTTTGGGAGTTTTGGGGGAGTTGTTTTGTTTGGGTTTTTTTTTTGGCAATGCAATGAAATTGGCTGTCCCTATTCCCTCCCCACGCTGTGCAGTGGTGCCACCCAGCCTGCATGGGCAGCCACGCTGCCTCTCCCTGCACGAGGACCCTGCTGCAGCCCTAGCTGTGCTCTGGTTGTCCCTTTGCATGGTCTGATGCTTCTCCACCCCAGCTGACAGGGACGCCGAGCAGAGCCCCCAGTGCAGCCAGGGGCTGAGGCTCCTCATGATGCACAGGTTGTTACGTAAGCAGACTGTGACACGGTGACCTGGGAGGAGCTGCAGCTCCACTGCCATGGAAGGCGCAATGTGTTTCCTTCCTGCTCTGAAAGGAGGTGTTTCTGTGGCAGCTGCCTTATGCTTACATAAACATGTGCTCTGATTTGGAACTGGCAGCGGGGGAGTGTGGTTTTGGGGTTTTAATAAGGTTTATCAGTTGGTGAACCTGGTTCCTTCTTCCAGGCCAGCGTCAGACACAAGGAATGGAGCAGTGCTGCCAGTGCTGGGGGGACTCCGTGGTCTCAGGCCCTGGGGTGGTGCAGAGAGAGCGTGGGTGCTGCCCGCGGATGCAAAGTGGGAGATGTGGGTCCGCCCTTCCCTTCACTGCCCCAGCAACAAAGGGCACCATGGGGATATCCACGGGGGCTGCTGGGGTGGGTGGATGGTGCCTCCCACTCCTGCTCTCACACACAGACATACACAATGCCAGCACCCTCCTACAGCCCGGCGCAGAACAATTCCAACTGCGCAAACACCCCGAGGGACCTGATTGTCTCCCCGGCACCACCTGTAACTGCTCTGGCAGTGGTCCCGGCTCCAGGGCAATGCAGCAGGTTCCTCTTCCCCTTAATTGGTGCAAATGGAGGGTGCTCAGAAACTGCAAGAGGTGGGGGTAATGGGACTGGCTCAGTGCAACACAGTGCGAGTAGGCTCCCACCCGCTCCAGTTCAGTGCAGTGTGGCATGGGTGCCCACCCTGCCTTGGTTTAGTGTGGCCGGGCAGCCACCTGCCAGCCCCAGGGGATGAGGGGAAGGTGCCTTCTCGTCCCACTGTTATGCACAGACACACACAATGGCAGCCTCGTCTCCCTGTCTTGCAGCCTGGTAAAGAACAATTCCAGCTGCACAAAACTATACGGTTACATTAAACACATCCCGGCTGCACTGGGCTAAGCTGCGCAGAGCACAGATCCCTCCCCTCGTCTTCCCCAGTAGCTCCCAGGCAGGGCCAAATTACATATTATTACAGAATTACAGAATATTCTGAGTTGGAAGGGACCCACAAGGATCATCGAGTCCAACTCTTAACACTGTCTCCCTGGCGGGAATCGAACCCGGGTCTTCATGAGCTTATTACATATTCATGGTTGAGCGAGTTCATGATACAAATTCACGGGATCTGCGCACACGTGTGGATGCACAACTCACAGAAAAATAATCTGCAATTAACTGAAACTGCAAATATGTGGAACATGAATATGTGGAGGCTCACTGTATAATCCCCCATTCTGAGAACACCATTAAATTAAAATACAGCTTGTTGTCAGTGTTAATTTATATAACAATTGCCGTTGACCACATACCTACAGAAAATTCTGTTATTGCACAGAATCACAACAGCAATTCAGTAGCTCAGTCACTAGGCAGTCATGCAGGCTCAAAGCTTCTTACCCCACAAATGCCAACAGAATAGGGATCTCATCAAAACCATGAATAATTGCCAAAATACTTTGATTCGAGTATTAGATTGGCAGAGAGGTACGAAAGGTGCCAAATCAGCTTCCATTTCAATACCAGTATTAAAGACCAGCACCACCCTCCATGTCGAGCTGCTCATCATCACTTGGATTATGAACAGACAAGTTCATAATAAGATGGGATCCGATTCATAGAACTGTATAGAATGTATGAAAAGACATTATGTTTGTGCAAGAGATGTATCTACTGTAGCTCACTTTTCCTACTTCAGAGAGACTGTAATGATCATCATTAAGGGCAAAAAAGGTAGTAAGTGAAGCCGGTGAGGAAAGTAAACAATTTACGGAATCATAGAATTATAGATTCATATAATGGTCTAGATTGGAAGAGATCGTAAAAATCATCTTGTTCCAACCCCCCAGCAGTGGACAGGAACACCTTCCAGTAGACAAGAGTGCTCATCCTACCTGAGGGTAGTGATGGAGGAAAGCAATTTTTGTTCTTTTATCATTTGTCCAATCTTTTAATATGAAATGATTTTGAGAAGTTCTCAAGACTAACATCTGAAAATACTAGGTGTTTTTAATTCAAGATTTTCTCCCAGCTTGAAAGGCTGAAAGAAGACTAATTTGCAAACAAAATCCAGGAATATCACACTAATGGAGCCCAAAAGACTTAAGTAAGCTTAAGTAAGCTTAAGTAAGCTTACTTAAGTAAGCTTAGGTATACATCATTTTTTTAAAAGGAAATAAAAGCAGCAATGAGTTTGTTATGAATTTTCAGAAGATCCAAAAAGAAGAAATTTATCTTCAATGAACTGAGACTATGAAAGTTTTCTAGGTGTTGGCAGCATCACAGGAAAACCAAATGATAAGAACTTAGAATAATGAGATGATAAGAGAACACCTTATCTAAATTAAAGGTAGGGTTAACAGTACTGGGTAAATGTTAATGCTATGGAACACTTTAACATGAAATAAGAGAAAGACTCACATGATCTTATTTGCTTATTTATTACTTATTATTATACTTATTATTATTACTCCATGATTTATTTATTTATTTATCTGTATTTGCTTAATTTAACCAGGATTAAGATGAGTCTATGAAAGAAGCACAAAAATTTAAAACTAAGGCAAACCATATCTGTATACAGTGAATATGATATCACATAAAAAATATCTTTAATTCATTTTGACTATACTTTTCTGTCCCAACAAAGCATCACATCACTGTATAAGAGGCATAAAAAAATTACTGAATTGGGTGTATGCAACAGTAAAGCTGTGCTACGTGTAAACCATATTGCCCAATTCCCTCATTAAAACCAATAACAATAAAAGAGGTGGCCAAATTTTTTCTGCAAACTACCTGCAGCATATGACAGCCAGGCTACCGACAGGCACAGTAAGAGTGTGAATTGGTGCTTTGCATTAATTTTTTTTTGTACCCAGCAAACCAGATCAATAGCTGCAATTTCATTTATTGCATAATTGTATTCTATTAATATATAAAAAGGTGTTTATAAATTAACAAATCCATCTCTACTTCCCAGCAGCCACTATAGTGTTGCTTTGCCAATCGTGCTAAAATATCATCCCTGGAGTTTTCAGTAAACTTCACAGAATCACAGAATCACAGAAAATTATGAGTTGGAAGGGACCCACAAGGATCATCTAGTCCAACTCACCATCTAATACCCGTACAGCGACCAAGAGCACATCCCAGAGTATAATAACAACCTAGATGCCTCACAGTCTAGCAGGCCACTCTGAGCCGGAGGGGGCCCAGGGTCATCCA
>WEKX01006033.1:23169-51112 GCA_013390025.1 Pitta sordida
TCTTGCGGGCAGTTTGTTTTGCTATTAAAAACAGAGGCAAAGTGTGCATTAAGTATTTCTGCTTTCTCCTCGTCTTTGGTTACTATATTGCCCTCTGCATCCAATAGGGAGTGGAGGCTGTTACTGCCTTTCTTTTTACTGTTAATGTACTTATAGAAACTTTTCTTATTGTCCTTGACAGAGACAGCTAGGTTGAGCTCTGTCTGGGCTTTCGCCTCTCTGGTTTTCCTCCTGCACCGCTTAACAGCTTCCTTAAACAGACTCTGACTCACCTCCCCTTTTTTCCAAAGGTTGTACATCCTCTTTTTCTCCCCCAGCTCCTTCAGGAGCTCTTTGCTCATCCAGACTGGCCATCTGCCCCTCCGACTCACTTTTCGGCACATTGGGACCACCTGCTCCTGTGCTTTCATGACACATTTTCCTAACAGTATTGTAAGATAAGTTTTGGATTTGAACTCCAGGCACATCAGTTACATCCCACCACCCTCAATCACTCATGGTTAGACTCCAGAATTGAACACAGATAGTCCTGATGATTACATTTGTTTAGTATGAGAGAGAAAACTATCCTTCCTTGTTAGACTTCTGGGTATTTTTGCTGTTACTTTCAGTAACAACATGATATGCATGAAAACTAAGCAAGAATAAATGCACATCAGATGCAATGTGCTTATCTTGGCCATGTATCAAAAGTGCAAGGGTCACCCATGCCTGCTGATGCAGGCATTGCTACCAGTACTCCTGTACTAGCCAAAAGCTCTGAACATATGAATCTGCTCTGGGAAAAACAGAAAAAACAGCAGCTCCACTTCCTTCATTATGTCACAGCCTCTTTCAGAGCAAAAGATACTGCTCAACCCTCCTTAGTCCACTTATCTCAGAAAGTAACTTGGATTCTGTAATTTCTAATGAATCACAAATTATCCTCACTTTCACACAGCTATCGTGAAAAATCTGATGGTGGAAGATTGGGGATTTTTAACTGTGATAAAATCCAAGCAAGAAATTAAGCAAGCCACCCTCTAATTTGCAAACTCTGCAGATACATCCAACAACTTCTTATTTTCAAACTAAGCATATATGATATAAAAAGCTACAAGATACCAGAACAATTATCCTGCAGTTCAAAGATACACATTTTACAGTCACTTAGAGGAGAACAGCATTTTTATTCTCCTTATTCTTTAAACACTTAATTGTAGTTCTATTTTATGTGTGTTAATTTTAAGTCATAACAAGATTTGCAAAGGTATTGATGTCAATAGGAGTTAAGGGCTGAATATCTTAATATGGAGCCACAGCCTTCGTCATATTAAATCTCGACATTTATTGTCTGCACGGAAATCCATATAAAGCAGGCATTATTCAAGAAATGACTCAATAACAAGAGAAAAAAACAATTAACGACGAATTCAATGCAATTATGGAAATTCAGAAGTTGCCTGGGGTGGTGTTTGCCTGCAAATCATTGATGAAAGATGAAAAGGGAAGAGTTTGTTTCATCACCACTTCCAAAGCATTATTTTCACTTCAGGTCTACATTATTAATTTTTAAAACCTGAAGTATCAGGACTTCCACAAAGTCATAGGTTAGAAACAAAGATGCTACTAACTGGGTTTCTGAGGGAGCCTTTATTTTGCAATACTATTATTAGTTCTGGGGTTATCCCTATCAACAGTTAAAAGCAACAGACTAGAGCTCTTGTCTATAGCTCGTGGATGTTTGCACATAATTAAACTGTCTTTTTTGACTCTAGTCTTGTAGATATTAAAGTCAGAGCAGCACAAACAATTCTGGAATGTACATTATAATGCCTAAACTTCTTCTATCCATTTCCACATCCTTTTATGTGAAAAAAAAAGAAAGAACTAAGAACAGAGGGTCAACAGAAATGGACATGAGCTAATTCAAGTAAGGACTTTTTGAAGTACTAAAGCCTGTTTCATTTTATTATTATGGACTCAAGTCCTTGTATTAAAAATGACACTGTAAATCCTCTAGTTAACAGTGTACAGTCAATAGATAAAAGAAATCTATCACTTTATATACCTGCTTAAAATTGTGGCAACAGGAGAATCACAGTTGAATATCTTTGTGATGGCATCAGGGCAGCATATATTTCTTCTCGCAGTTTTTTTATACCCCTTTAATGTATAATGCTACGATGGGCTTTGCTTCATACACTTTCTTACACCAGCAAAATATTGGCTGGTTACAAACACAACAACAAACGCGTGTCCGGTGAACTTTGAGATCTGCAAATTCTTGCCTTTCAGTAAAAGAGCAACTATTTTATCCCATGTCAGTTACCCACAGCTTTCCAGCTTGGAACCAGGTTTCTGTTCTCAAACTGGATTCAGATATATCATGACACATTGCTCTCGGGAGGATGACATTTACTTTCCCAGTTTTGATCCTTAACACTCTCCTAGAAAACAACTACTTGAACATAACAAGCCCAAATGATCTCAGGATACTGATGACTCTACTCAGCATGCAGTTACACAAGACAGATACTGGTTTCTCCATCTCAGTCCTGGAAGGAATAGCAGCCTGTGCATACACTGCCAAGACTGAAGGAAAGATACACAGTTTGAGATGGACCTTAGACTGGCTATACTAATTTATGCTCCTATAAAATAGAAACATAGCTGAATAAAGTGCAACTACTGAGGTAGGGCTGGAGTGGAACACTACTTACAGTGAGAGGTAACTCCAGCTGAGTGGCTGTGGAGACTACCTTCACATGGCAGCTCCCAAGTGCCTAGGAGAGACCACCAACACCCCAACACTGAAGTCCTATATAAATGGATTAATTTTGTTTATCCTGTTTATAATAAAAGTAATGCAACCAACATGTAGGAGTTTGCACTATCCAAGCAGAGTACACTCACAGATTCACAGGTTATTCTGAGTTGGAAGGGACCCACAGGATCATCTAGTCCAACTCCCAAACAAACGCCCACCCAGGGATCAGACCCACAAGCGTGGAACCACGGGCACCACGCTCCATCCATCCAAGCCTCCCACCATCTAGACCATGTCACTGAGCTCCTCATCAAGTCTCCAGGGTGACTCAAATCTTGGCTCTGCTAATTACAGTGATTCCTCTAATATATAAGCAATGATCAATTTATCAACACAAAGCCTTTATAACTCCTTTAATTTTGTTAGTTGTAGTAGTTAGTTGTAGATCTTTCTGTGATCTTCTCTGTCTACACCTCATCCACGACACTGTTTTTTCTCTAGTCAAATATGTACAATAAATTGACATCAGTATTCAAGTAGCTGCTACTGTCACTCTCTCCTACTTCTCCAACATATCCTTCCTATTCTTTTCCAACTCCCCAGTTGAGCTATATAGACCACCAGGAGAAAAATTCTTCTATTGGTACATACTACTGCCTTATTTTCTTCCATTTTTCATTCCTGTATGTCTGGCTTTCATGAAGAGCCATCAATTCTAGAAACATTCTCTCTTGTGAAGTACTTGCTTGTGTTGCTCCTCCACTTACTCCTCTCGCAATGGAGAATTTGATAAGAGCTTTCTCTGGTTCCCTGGCATCTCCATGGACCAGGCAATTCAACGGTTTTCTATTTAGGTCATGTCCAGCCACAGCACAAAAAACTTGTCTTCCACAAAGAAGTGTCTCTTGTGTCTATTTTTGCCGACACAAGAGCAGTTCACTGTATCACTAATCTTTCCATCCTCTTAGGTGCACTGGTTCAATGTCTTCAAAGCTATTAAGAAAGTCCTTGGTGCATGGATACACATTCCAGTCCAAACAGTGCTTTGGAGTACTTAACAAGCTTCATCACTTAATAATCCAAGCACTTAACAAGCTTTAGGTATTTATCCCCACAACAGCCCTGTAAATAAATCCCTATTTTTACCTGATGGGGAACTGAGGCATAGGAAAATTACTTATGCTACTTAACAGTGGGATATAACTCAGGAACTGAAGCTAGGAACTCTGATAACCCAGACTAGGTTGCTAATCTAAAGACTATTCCTCTCACTTTCTGGATGATAAGCGTTCAGCAAATTTTATGTATGTGGATTTTCCTCTGCTGCCCTTGGAACGGTTTGTGCATAAACAGGCTAATTTGGCTGTCTTGAGGGCAAAGAAATGGAGTGTCTTTTCCTCCCCATATACACCTTTAGTCAGAAACTGTTTAGCCATTTGTGTTTTGCTATGTGCAGTACTTTTAATCAGTGATACAAAAATTGATGGGCCTACAGCTGCTGTTACCCCGTGCAGTTAATGAAAAAAAAACGAAAGAAAGGGGATGTTCTGAAAGGGACATCTGGTTTCTGTACAGAATTCAGAAGCAAATGTGAAATCTATGCTATGTGCAATATCACCTTATTTCCTTGGGAAATTAGGCCCCATCACACCATACTACTCACACCTTTTTTCAAAGCTGTCATCAAATATGGAGGGAAAAAATCAAACTTCCAAGCATGGTTCCATTCAGGATGATGATATTCACTTTCTTTACTGAAGACTAGGATTTTCCCTATGCACCAATTCTTGAGTCTATTTAAATGAGACAGTTCTACCATATCTTGAAGAAATACTGCCTACACAGTGATAGTGCTCAGAGGTAGTCCCTATGACTTTGCCAGTACAACTCCAAAGTTATTACACCTACAAAGTTATTACAAATTATTACCTGTATCAGACAGGTAACTCTCCTGAAAGTGAGTGGCAGAAACAGACGGGTCTCCCATACCATGGTATTTTGTGTAAAAGTATAAATATTACTGTAAAGGTCAAGTAAGAGGAAGTTTTGCGATTAACTAACTTCTGTAAAGATTATAGCAGCAAATCGTCTTTATGAGAAACTATAGGAGCTGTATTGCTGCACTGCTAGAGATATGCTATAATGTTACAATGTACAGTCAGTTCTACCAGTATATGTTATCGTATGGGTGTTAACACAGCTGATTTCTGTAAGACACAACAGTTAAACTAGGGTCTAGTCCAGTATCTCGTCGCCTCTATTGTAATACAGAAAAAGCCCACCGGCGGGAAGCTGGAAACAACAGGACTATTTGCCGCATGCGGGAACAGCACTGAGAACATATAAAAGGGCTCAAGAATTCAGTGAAGTGTTTCTGGTTGCATCTGCATCTGGGGACCATGCCTCAATCGCCACATAATGGTGACCCCCAATGGTGATCTCGAACGCGGATGGAGAGCGTCATTGGTGAGCTCAGTCGAACAAGAAAACAGCAGGTTGAGAGAGCTGTAATGTCTGGACAAAAAAGCACTGAAATTCAGGTGAGTGGCTGAGGACCTAAGATTTTATCATGGGCACATAGGTGTCTTCTGAAGACAAATCTGTTTTGTGCATTTTTAATTGTATTCTACAAGCCAGAGGCACTGAGTATGATGGCCAGAGATTACAATTGCTGCTTTTATGGGCAAAGCAAAATGGCATTGTGGTCAACTCACAGACTGTTTATAGTGCCCCTACCTGGGAGGCAGCAGGTTCTGCCTTATTTGATGCTGTGACTAGAGGGGATACCAATGCCACAGCTCTTCTAAATACGTGGCAAATAGTAAAAAACTCTTTAGACCAACTCTGCACGGATAGCAGAGTTACATCAGCTGCTGCAGCTGCGCTAATATCAGAGGGAGTAATAGGAGGGGAGAATCACTATCCCAAACCTTTAATTGAGTCATCTGTTCCAGCTGTGTTGCTAGACCCCTTTAATGTAACAGGAGCACAGCTACGCCAAACCCTGCCACGCCAAACCCCGCCGGTGCAAAATTCATCTTCAGTGGTAAATGCACGCCAGTCCAAACTCCCCTGCCAGTGTTAAATTCACCGCCGATGCAAAATCCACTACTGGTGCAAACACACCCAGAGAGTGATCTCTCATTGGACTGGTCTGCCCAGGGAGGTGGTGGAGTTGCAATCCCTGGAGGTGTTTAAGTAAAGACTGGACGAGGAACTCAGTGACATGGTCTAGGTAATGGGAGGCTCGGGTGAACAGAGTGTGGTGCCCATGGCTCCAGATTGTGGGTTCGATCCCTGGGTGGGTGCTCGCTTGGGAGTTGGACTGGATGATCCTTGTGGGTCCCTTCCAACTCGGAATGGCCTGTGAACCTGTGAACCTGTGAACCGCGAGTGTAAACTTTTCTGCTGGCACAGCTCCTACTGTTGGTGGAACCCATTCCTTCCTCACCTCTTGCTTCTACACCCCTGCTTGACTTCCTGGTTACTACGTTCCCTGCAACTTTTCCAATCCCTGACAGGGGTGGGCAGCGACAAGGTTCGCAACAGATAGATCTATTGGAGTTTTCAGACTTTAAAAAGCAGATCTCCCACGTGGTTAACAATCCTGTAAAAAGATGGCAAAACATATGACTTCAGGCATCACAGGAAGGAAATGCAGAAATACGTAATCTAATGGCTTTCGTGGTGGTATGGGGTGGCAGACAGGGACAGAATGTAAATTATGAGCCCATTCCTTACCCAATGTTGAAAGACTTGCAGCAGACGGTTGCAGCCCACAGGCTGGGATCTCCTTACAGTCACTGATAAAAAGAGCGTTTCCACAGGAGTTGGTGCCGTATGATATAGTAAATCTGTCTAACGTGATTTTGACACCAATGCAAGGGATGATGTTCAAGAACTACTGATGTAGAGTTTGTCAGGATGCTGCGGTTGCAAACACAGCATGAGTGGCTGATGATCCATTGCAACATGTCGGTGCAGATCAGCTATTAGGAGAACCACTGCACGCTACTCCTCACCAACAGGTACAATTGGCGCCAGAAGTTTTACAGCAAAGTAGGGTGTTGGCTTTGCAACCTCTTCTGAAAGTACCTGATAAAGGGAAGGCCTCACAGTCGTTTACCTTAGTCAGACAAGCCAATGGGGAGAATTTCCTGACCTTTTTGGACTGCTTGCAAGATGCATTGGCAAAACAAATAGATAACGAGGAGGCCAGGCAGGCATTGCTGTTAAAGCTTGCCTTAAAGAATGCAAATGCAGAGTGTAAAAAGATCCTATTACCATTACAAAACCCAACATTACAAGACATGATTGAAGCCTTCCAGAAAGTGGGGTCGCTGATGCACCAGACAGAAGCATTAGCTACTGCTTTTGCTGCTGCTGTTAAAGGGCAAAGGTCCTGCTTCAACTGTGGTAAAAATGGATATTTTAAGGAATCCTGTCAACAGGGAAGGAACATAAATACAGGAAATTAATCACAGGGGAAAATTGAACCTCTGGTTTGTGTCCCAAATGCAAAAAAGGGCGACATTTCACAAGATTATACCAGTCAAAGTTGGATGTTAATGGTAAGCCTTTGCAGTATCTGGCTGGCAAGGCTCAGGGAAATGCCCAGGAGAGCGCAACTGCAAGACACACTCAGACAGCAAGTCCCCTGCTGCAAACCTTTTTGGTTGCATCTGGCCCCAAACAAACAGCAACACCAGTTTGTATGCCCCAAACCTATCTCAGACACCCTATTAGACAAAACAATCCACAAAATACCCCTTCAAGGCTTGGGGACCCATTAGTAATGGCTTAAGTGCTTTATTAGTGGGACGATCTAGCATAGCAATGCAGGGTTTTTTTGTTTTCCCTATTGTGATTGACGCTAATTTTGAAGGACAAATCACAGCTATGGCATGGACACCCTCCCCACTGGTCACCGTGCAGGAGGGAAGTCACATTGCCCAACTTGTTTTGTTTTCAACTTACAATAAAAGTGAGTTCCAGGAGAAAAGGGAAATGCAGAACTTTGGCTCCATAGAAACACCAGAAGTTCACTGGGCACAGACAACTGCAGATTCGAGACCTCTCCTAACCTGTCAGCTCCTTTTAAAGAATGACAAACCACAGACTGTAACTTCACAGGGGATGATAGATACATGGGTTGATGTGACTGTTTGGTCTGCAAACCAGTGGCTTCCTACTGGGCCCACAGTGTCTGTGACTAACATCCTAGCAGGCATTCGGGAAGCGACAATGGCAAAACAAAGAGCACAGCTGATACAGATCACTACACCAGAAGGATAGGTTGCTACTACCTGGTCGTACATAGTTAATGCACCACTGAATTTGCGGGACCAGGATGTCTTAGCTCTGGGGGGGGGTGATGTTTGGAACCACTCAGAATTTTTGATAGGGGTCACTGGAGAATCGGTCGACTCATGACCACGGCTTGTATTATCATGGAAATCAGATGTTCCTCTGTGGGTGGACCAATGGCCCCTGTCAGCTGAAAAGACCCATGCCTTGCAAGCCCTGGTAGATGAACAGCTTGCACTAGGACACATCACACCTACCCAGAGCCCTTGGAACACTGCCATTTTTGTCATCCACAAAAAATCGGGGAAATAGCATTTACTTCATGACCTGAGAAAGGTTAATGAAGTCTTGGAGGACATGGGGGCCTTACAGACTGGCATGCCATCTCCACCCATGATTCCTCAAGGTTGGGACACTATTATTATGGACTTAAAGGACTGCTTTTCCACAATTCCATTGACTGCAGCGGATTCACAGTGTTTGACATTCTCTGTGCTCTCAATCAATCACCAGGAACCCCTTCAAAGGTATGCCTGTCAAGTTTTACCTATGGGCATGAAAAATAGCCCCACCATCTGTCAGTGGTACGTACCACAAGCTCTACCATGAGTGCGAAAGCACTACCCAGATGTTCTGTGCTTCCACTACATGGATGATATTTCACTAGCTGGCAAACTAGATTGTGACCTCATGCCTGTAGAACAGCTTACCAGACTACCTCTGAATGACTTTGGTCTACAGGTAGCCCCTGAGAAAGTACAAAAAATACCTCCCTGGAAGAATGTAGGGTGGAAAATCATGGAAAGAACTCCTGAGCTACAGTCTATCCAGTTGCAGATTGACATTCAGACTTTGAATGATTTACAGAAACTTTTGGGTAAAATTAACCATATTAGGCCTTATCTAGGATTGATCAACACCAAACTGTTTGATCTTTTCCCGGGAGATAAGAATCTATCTGCACTCCTGAACACTTACACAAGAGGCAAAACAATCCAATCAAGAAAAGCTCATCGACGTGTCAAGAACTAGCCACTTCTGTTATTTGGTTTTTTACAGGTTTCACAAACACTTGCCCTATCATGGGGTGAGGCAAAAGAAATTACAGTTATACCTCCTCCATCGTGAGGAAAGGGACAGGCCAAAGGCATCGCAAAACATTATTCTCGCAAAGAATGGCAGGTCGTTAATATGCATGCAGGCCATGCCCATTGCTCCACCCCCCGGAACTCCGCTGGGCTTCAGGCACTTTTCTGGTTCTCCCCTAGGACTCGCTGAGCACGGGGAAGCAAAGGGAACAGTTTCTGACCCCCCTCTGACTCAGGAGACCCCCTCCCAAGAATCTGTTGGCTTTTCCAGGCTGCTGCGGCCGTGCTCCACAGCACAAACCCCGTGCCACAGCTCCCCCACCTCGACCCCGATGCGCGTGCCCACGGTGTCCCGGCATGGCATCTCGGGCCACTGGGGCTGCTGCNTCTTGCACAGACTGTCAAAACTTTGGCCCCACAACAGGTACAGGTACCAATCCAAGAGGTTTGCAGGCTTTACAAATTTGGCAATCTGATGTTACCCATAATCCAGAATTTGCTAAGTTAAGATATGTACATGTATCCATGGATACCTTTTCAGGAGCTATGTGGGCAACTACAGAGTCCAGAGAAAGTAACAAAAGTGATCAAACATTGGCAACACCATTTTGCTGTCTTAGGAGTCCCACAGCAAATCAAGACAGTCAATGGCCCTGGTTATATTGGCCATGTGGCTGAGGAATTTCTATCCCACTGGAGTGTTACTCCAGTAATAACTCACATTCCTCATTCCCTCGTGGGCAGGCTATGGTGGAACATTCCCACCATACCCTGAAAGAAATGCTGCAAAAACAAAAAGGGTGAATGCAGATAATACAGATATTATCTGTATATAAATGTGTATAAAATATATATCTATGAATAGATATATTTATAAATATATAATAATTACATATATTTATATATATAAATATATATAAAATATACAAATGTATATAAAGAAAGCACTTTATACATTCAATTTTTTGTCGCTAACAAATGCAGGTACTCCTGTCATTGTCTTTCATTTTTTGTCACTACACAGCAAAAATCGCACGTCATCTCCACAAAAAGTAAAGGTTTTGATCAAATCCCTTCATACAGGACAATGGGAAGGGCCATTTGACCTAATAACTTGGGGAAGGGGCTATGCCTGCATCTCCATGAATGCAGGACCTCACTGGCTCCCTGCAAGATGTGTCCGTCCAGCATTACAGACACCACCAGAACCAAAGGACAGGAATAGGGCACAAAACCAACAGGATAAGCATTGATCAGAAGGCAGGAACATCCATATTCCCTATTTGTAAATCATGTTGTTACCATTGTGGAACCCCAGGAATTAGATCTGTTAGAATCAGGTGTTTGTGAAAATAAGTTTAACATGTGTTAGTATACTTTATGCATTGTTCTATGTTTGCTATATGTTATGCAACATGTGCAATGTGTTCTTGACAAGTTTTTGAAAGTTGTTGTTTTTGTTGTAAAAAATAAAGGGGGAATTATTGGTATTAACATAGTGGATTTTTGTAAAACACAATGGTTAAACTAGGGTGTGGTTCAGTATTCCGGTGCCTCTATTGCTATACAGAAAAAGCCCACTGGCGGGAAGCTGGAACCAATGGGAATATTTGCCGTGTGGANCACAGCAAATCAAGACAGTCAATGGCCCTGGTTATATTGGCCATGTGGCTGAGGAATTTCTATCCCACTGGAGTGTTACTCCAGTAATAACTCACATTCCTCATTCCCTCGTGGGCAGGCTATGGTGGAACATTCCCACCATACCCTGAAAGAAATGCTGCAAAAACAAAAAGGGTGAATGCAGATAATACAGATATTATCTGTATATAAATGTGTATAAAATATATATCTATGAATAGATATATTTATAAATATATAATAATTACATATATTTATATATATAAATATATATAAAATATACAAATGTATATAAAGAAAGCACTTTATACATTCAATTTTTTGTCGCTAACAAATGCAGGTACTCCTGTCATTGTCTTTCATTTTTTGTCACTACACAGCAAAAATCGCACGTCATCTCCACAAAAAGTAAAGGTTTTGATCAAATCCCTTCATACAGGACAATGGGAAGGGCCATTTGACCTAATAACTTGGGGAAGGGGCTATGCCTGCATCTCCATGAATGCAGGACCTCACTGGCTCCCTGCAAGATGTGTCCGTCCAGCATTACAGACACCACCAGAACCAAAGGACAGGAATAGGGCACAAAACCAACAGGATAAGCATTGATCAGAAGGCAGGAACATCCATATTCCCTATTTGTAAATCATGTTGTTACCATTGTGGAACCCCAGGAATTAGATCTGTTAGAATCAGGTGTTTGTGAAAATAAGTTTAACATGTGTTAGTATACTTTATGCATTGTTCTATGTTTGCTATATGTTATGCAACATGTGCAATGTGTTCTTGACAAGTTTTTGAAAGTTGTTGTTTTTGTTGTAAAAAATAAAGGGGGAATTATTGGTATTAACATAGTGGATTTTTGTAAAACACAATGGTTAAACTAGGGTGTGGTTCAGTATTCCGGTGCCTCTATTGCTATACAGAAAAAGCCCACTGGCGGGAAGCTGGAACCAATGGGAATATTTGCCGTGTGGAGGAACAGCAAAAACCAAAACAAAAAAAATATCCCCAAATACTCCAAAAAGATGCCAAAAAACAACAATAAAAAAGACATTCAAAACAAGCTCCTGTGTGCCATGAAGTCTGGCAAAATCTCAACCCATAACAATGCCATGAATGAGTCTATGACATTCTCAAATACCACCATGTTACCATTGAGTTTAAAATATCTTACAGATGGCAGTATTTTGCCACAGCAGGGAAAAGATCTTGGCAGGGAAGCAGAGAAAACAATAAACACTGAATTTTTTAGAACTGGATTTTCAGAAACTGGCCTCCATTTTTGTGACATCTGAAGCTAGTCTGAAAATAAGACCTTTAATTTCCTCTGTAGCTGTTGCTGAGAACACAAGGAAAACTTGAAAGGATGAGGAGGAGATGAATGAGGCAGCCAGTGGAAGGTAAGGATTCACAGCAGTAGCAGGATACTGTGGTGTAGACCCATGGCAGAGGAGAAAATAAAAATACTGAAGATGGGTTCATCTGCAAAATCTCAGACTACCAAAAGTAAAGTTTCACTACCAAAACTCACACAATGTACTTGTGAAGGGTTACACTCGTTGCTATAATGAAGAACCATCTTTTGCATCTCCATTCCTCCTCCACTGGGTTTATGAGACTGCTGGGGAAAAGCCAGAGACATGAGGATGCCAGGATGGTGCAGTGCCATCCCTCTCTGACCAGCCCCTTCTCACAGTCCCCAGTAAGGCTACCTGGTCCAGGCTGAGGATGGAGATCAAGGTCAGGAATGGCCCAGTCATCCCCCTCAGTGGCCACAGCAGGTTCGGGAGCTGGTGAGGAAGGCAGTCCCTGAGATGGGATAAGATGGGATGGAGCTGGGGTCAGGGTGGTACCCAGCTCAGCAGGGCCCAGGCTTGGGTAGTGTTGTAGTGTGTCAGGATCAGCTCTGAAACACATCTTTCAAGAAGAGGGTGAGCCCCACAGAGGTTTCTCACAGCTCTCCTCAGAACTGGGCATCCATGCCATGAGACAAGGCAGCCAAACATCAGATGATGGTGCGGAAGGTACGTACTCATGACCTTTGCATGTATAATTTATACTCATGGATACACATGCACCACGTACTACTGCCCTTCTGAGCATGAAGGCAGTGAATAAACACAGTACTGGCTTCATTGACTCCATACCCATGCCATCCTCACCAGGTTTGTGTGAGATAGTCGTTGTTCACTCTTCCAGTAGGAGGATTTACTGTAACACCTAACCACCTCTTCTGGAAAAGAGGAGCTGGAATGCATGGCGAGTCACCACTAATTCCCTGTGGTGTCCTTCGGATCCATCACTGTGCTTCACCCTCCACACAGGAGAACTGAAAAACTCCCACATGATTCACAGTCTCTTACTGAAAGCAACATTTATCATCCAGAAGAAAGAGGGCAACTGTGTACATAAGGCTTTGCAGTTTGATGGGCAAGGCTCCTAGAAAACATAGAACCAGCCTTCTGTGGTCTTCCTAAGAAGTGCTCCTCTACATACTGACTAAATGCAACTGGCAACCTGTAAGATACTAAAAGACAAACTTCAAAAACATTGTAGGATTTGAAAACAGAGAAGAAGACATATGCACTTCCTGCAAATTTGCAAGCCAGTACACAAACAAACCTCACAAAAGACCTTGCAAAATTTTGCTTCATTTTTATCTATCGGTAAATGAAAACCACTACACTGTCACTAAGAGGAAGGTCCCTGGTTCACGTTTCCCAAAAGATTCAGTAGCCCTTTGATTAAATAGGGATGGGAATCAGTGCTATAAAGCACACATTACTGCAGCAGCAGAGGTCTTCATGAGTAAATTAGAGCTACACTGTATGGCACCAACTCAATTGAAAGGAGTTACTTGCTATTCAACCCATTCTTTAATATTTTTTTTCTTTAAAAAAAATATGTTGACACATTGAAAGCGTGTTTTATAACAATCATTCTACTTTATCAAGAAGGGCTCTGGAAGATGCGCTGGGAGTTAATTTTTTATATGAGATACTCATTTACTACTTCAGAAATCCAGCTTGTCATTTCACAGCGTTTTTCATTTCCTTGACCATTTTATGCTGAAATAAAGCTGTTCAAATGTTCTCCTTAGCTCCTAGGTTTTTTGTTATCTTTAGTTTATATTTTTATCTTTTTATTCAGTTTCCTGGCTCCTGAAATAATAAGCACTGCTGTTATCATAAGGAAGCTAGTGGTTTTGCTACCATGCCATAGCCAATCTAGTCCTGCTTTCCTTGTGACATGTTCCAGGTTGAGGAAGGAAGGTAAAGGTTATACTAAAGTCATAAAACAATGAGGTTTGTATCCTGATTTGTCCCTCCTCAAGAGCTCTTCCAAACTGCCATTAGACATACCTTCAGCTTATAGCCTGTAAATCCAGAAGGCAAATGAGCAAAGCCGCCACCATGAGCAAAGTGGTACATATCACACATTAGGCTATGCAGAAACCAAGGGAAAAGCAGTTTTTTGCAACACTATATCAAAGTCTACCTTAAAAAACTGCCCAAAGCTCATCAAAGATGGCTAAAATTCCAGTACTTTCTCCAATGAATTGCTCAATACCTTTTCCCTCAGTTTGGACTAGAGGAGAGCTTTTTAAAAAATGAGCAACCATGACTCATTTTTATGACCAATGCACCATTTGTAAAATGCTTTCCAACCAGATTGCAGTTCAAATAAGACATGTGTATTGTTGCAAAACAAAATATGCTGGCTGAACAGAATGTATTCATCTATATTAGTTTTCCTTTCTAAATCCAGCACACTGGGAGCTAAATTAATCTGCTGAGTGCTAAATTCATCTACTGAGAGCTACTGTAGATTCAGGAAAATTTTTGGAGTGCTGTAGCAAACAAGTCTCCCTCACTCAGGATCTCTCTGTGGGCTGCTGGTGTTTTAACCATTTTGTCTGCTTCTAAGCAAGTGAGCAGGTGATAGATGAGGGAAAAGCTCATTGATTTACATTGGCATCACAGCCAATCAGCCCGGGTACAAGGCACCATAATGTATCTCTCCAACAAGGTATATTTATAGGCAGCTGTCATACCTCCAAGTCTCCAGGGAATACTGAATGCTTGCGTGGCCACCAAGACACACAATGCTATCCTGCAGCCTGGTCTTACTTAACCATGGTAGGAGAATATGGAAAATACAGAAACACATTTAACTTTCCCTGGCTAGGCTACCCCAGCAAACTTCATGTTTAATATAAGTACACTATGCTCACATAAATTCTTAATCCAGAGGCATTTTCAAAGAGCTAAAACATTTAAAGGAAATAAACATCTTGAAAGAATTATTTTCAGTAGGGTAGGCTGAGCTACAACAATATAGAAACAAAGACAAGCTGTCTTGCCAATAGTGTCAAAAAGCTCAGTGGAATTGAGGCAAGGGTAAGAGAAAGAACCTTCCCTTGTGCCAACTACAGTGGCTCTGCACAGGCAGTATCCAGGGATGTAAGATTTGTCTTGTGAGTGTAACAGCGTTTGTAAGAGTAACACGAGGTCTTCCTTTTGGCTTAGCAAATGGTAAACCTTGAAAATATACCCAAGAAGGGAGAGGTCTGTGAAGCTAAAAGAGAGAAATCTGAGAAGAAATGCAAATGGAGAAATGACTGGGAGAAAGAAAACTCAGTGATCTGGCAGAAGGTTAGTGAAATAAATGCACTAAGGATTCAGAGGGGACTGGATAAACTATTTAATGGTCAATCCATTAGTCTTCTGTTGAAGTAGAATGACATTTCAAGTTGTTTCTTACAAGGTATGGACACACAAAACTTCTGCAGACTTGTATCAGAAGAAAGACTATGCTGGAACAAAAAGTGAGCAGCATCCAAAAGGAGATGAAACAAAGCCTACAGCCTCCATGTACAGATGAGCTTGCCTGCTTCTGGTCAGGCTCTTCACAGCTGGGTTCACTGGCACATTCCCTTGAGAAAGACCTATTGTAGGAGCTCTCCTGTGCTCCTCAGTTATGGAGAAATCTTCCCTTCCCAAGCTAGACCCTGCTGCTCGGCCAAAGTCACACTTGCAAACAACTGTGCGCACCAAAGGCTGAAATCTAAAATTATTACAATCCAAAGCCATAAATAAAATCCATATTTATATATATTCCTAAAATATCTTTGCTGATTTGTTGGCAATAGTTGAATTTGCTCTTTCCTTGCAAGCAAGCCACACCAAGACATAGAACGGGAAAAAGAGAACAGGACAGAGTATTTTCACATCTGGCATTTACAACTGAAAAAGACTACAATCAGGTTTTATTTATTGTGACAATCACATATAAACTTAACTCCTACTATGAAATTATTCGCATATTTTCAATTCCAAAGAACAATAGAAAAAGTCTCACTAAATGCCAAAAAAGAAATAATCCACATAGTATGTATATATATATATATATATGAAAATAAAACTGCTGATCTGAAATTGTTACAAAAATCAACATGATTATAAGATAAAACTCCAAGTGGTATTGTATCAAAATGATGAAAGTCTTGTAAGGATCAGGAAATGAAGCAAATGGACCTATTTTACCTTCTCAGTTTATTACTGAAGATGGGTTTTACAATTTATGATGTGCATAGTTAAAGTGCTACCCAGACAAATTACAGCTGCTCTTTTAACCTGAACGTAAAATGGCACAGTTCCAGCCAATCTGAAGCATGGTTTCTACCTAAGATGTCAAATTTCAGCCCCCTGGGCTACAGAATGATGGATTGAACCTTGAAAGTTGCAGCAGAGCAGCATATGTGATTTCTACACTGTATTTTGATCACTCATGAATATATTAAAGCATACCATACATGCTGTTCAAAGCTTCGGTTTATTGCTTTAAACCATCATTCGAAGGGAAAAAACCCCTATTTTTCCCAAAGGTAAAAAAACCACATACTAAAAATGCAATGTTAATTTAAAGTTAAGAGAACAAGTTATAATATTTTTTCTTTGTTTACTGAGGAGGATATAAGATAACAATGCAGTGAAAAAACACCATTTTAGAAGCCAGATCTCCTCACACAACTATTAGCATATCCTGCCTACTAGGAAAAAAAAAAAAAGAAGCCATGAGGTTTTGTATTATCAACTACTGTAAGTACATAACAACAATTAATGTTTTTAAAATCAGTTTCTGGCATGCAAACACACTGTCCAAATGTTAAACCTCAGATACACTTCCCCACCTGCTCATTCTGATGCTCCAACTGTTGTCGTACCACCACCTCCTTAATTTCCTTTCCTCTCTTCTGTATCCCTTTTACCTTCAAGAACAGTTTCCCTACAAAATTATAATTAACACAAGGAAAGATGCCCCCCCCTGCAAATGCCCCTTAGAAAGCTGGGGCAAAGCAGAGGACATGGCGGCTGTTGTGGAGTTCAGCCAGATTGTGTGCTAGGAGAGAGGCTCCTCAGGCAGGCAAAGTCTCCTGCTGTGGGCTGAGAGCACCTGCTCAAGCACAGTGAGGGACTCTGGGCTCAGACTCTGAATACCATCACAATACAAGAAATAAATATTTAGCAACATCATCATCATACTGCACGTTGGACTCATTGATGTCTTTAGGTGTTCAAGGTGCATGTAAATGCACACTAGAATTTTCAGAATCAGGGAGAGAGCACAATTCCTAAAAGACTGAGGCATCTTCAGGGGCAGCACAACTTCTAACAGGAGACAAAAAAAAAAAAAAAAAAAAGGAGTGAAAAGTCAACATGTAAAGATTTAATGAATGATTAGCGCAAGTCAGTATTTTAAAAGCTCCTAATTTACATACTTTTCAGCAGTTAATGTCTGCCTGCAGGACATGGTTTTAAACACAGTACTATTAACACTTCTCCTTTTTCAACTTCTATTGCTTTAGTCTTCAGAATCAGAGAATTAACTAGATTGGAAAAGACTGTTGAGATCATCAAGTCCAGCCTATTACCTAACACTGTCTCATCAACTAAACCATGGCACTAAGTGACACAACCAGTCTTTTTTTAAACACTTCCAGGGACAGTGACTCCACCCCCTCACTGGGAAGTCCATTCCAACGGCAAATCACTCTTTCTGGGAAGAATTTTTTTTCCCAACATCCAGCCTAAACTTCCCCTGGTGCAGCTTGAGACTGTGTCCTCTTGTTTTGTCACTGGTTGCCTGGGAGAAGAGACCAACCCCCACCTGGCTACAACCTCCTTTCAGGCAGTTGTAGAGAGCAACAAGGTCACCCCTGAGCGTCCTCTTCTCCAGGATAAACAACCACAGCTCCCTCAGCTGCTCTTCATAGGTCTTGTGCTCCAGTCCCTTCACCAGGTTTGTTGCCATTCTCTGGACACATTTGAGCATCTCAACGTCTTTCTTAAACTGTGGGGCTCAAAATGGGACATAACACTTGAGGTGCAGCCTCACCAGTGCTGAGAACGGAAGAATGACTTTCCTAGTCCTGCTGGCCACACTATTCCTGATGCAGGCCAGGATGCCGTTGGCCTTCCTGGCCACCTGGGCACACTGCTGGCTCATGCTCATCCTCCTGTCAACTAGTGCCCCTAGATACCTTTCTCCCTAGTTGTTCTCTAGCCACTCCTTCCCCAGCCTGTAGCNACTGGGAAGTCCATTCCAACGGCAAATCACTCTTTCTGGGAAGAATTTTTTTTCCCAACATCCAGCCTAAACTTCCCCTGGTGCAGCTTGAGACTGTGTCCTCTTGTTTTGTCACTGGTTGCCTGGGAGAAGAGACCAACCCCCACCTGGCTACAACCTCCTTTCAGGCAGTTGTAGAGAGCAACAAGGTCACCCCTGAGCGTCCTCTTCTCCAGGATAAACAACCACAGCTCCCTCAGCTGCTCTTCATAGGTCTTGTGCTCCAGTCCCTTCACCAGGTTTGTTGCCATTCTCTGGACACATTTGAGCATCTCAACGTCTTTCTTAAACTGTGGGGCTCAAAATGGGACATAACACTTGAGGTGCAGCCTCACCAGTGCTGAGAACGGAAGAATGACTTTCCTAGTCCTGCTGGCCACACTATTCCTGATGCAGGCCAGGATGCCGTTGGCCTTCCTGGCCACCTGGGCACACTGCTGGCTCATGCTCATCCTCCTGTCAACTAGTGCCCCTAGATACCTTTCTCCCTAGTTGTTCTCTAGCCACTCCTTCCCCAGCCTGTAGCGCTGCAGGGGGTTGTTGTGGCCAAAGTGCAGAACCTGGCACTTGGACTTGTTAAATCTCATATTGTTGAATTCTGCCCATCTATCCAGCTTGTCCAGGTCCCTCTGCAGAGCCCTCCTACCCTCTAAGAGATCAACACATCCTCATAACTTGATGTCATCTGTAAACATACTAATGGTGGACTCAATCCCTTGTCCAGATCATCCATAAAGATATTAAACAGCATTGGTCCCAACACTGATCCATGAGGAATACTATTAGTGACTGGCTGCCAACTGGATGTGACACCATTCACCACCACTCTCTGGGCTCAGCCATCCAGCCAGTTCTTAACCTAGCGCAGAGCACACCTGTCCAGGCTGTGGCCTGCCATCTTTTCTAGAATAATCTTGTTTAAGACAACAATAAAAAAATTCTTTGTTTTGCAATTTAGTAACAATTACCAATCTCTAGCTCAAGGTTGGCTTTGAATACTACCTTAAATTTAAATAAAATTACATTTTATCCATATGTTTTATATCATGTAAATGCATATAATATAATTTCAGAATCTAGTTCGTGTTTCTGTAAGACTATTAGTTTAAAATCACCTATAGTTTTTGAAGTTATTATTACAGTGGCTGAGACCATATGATAAGACCATATGACTCTTACAGAGGACTGAGCCAGGAAGTCACCTCTGGAGATTTGCTGGGCCAACTCAGCTCAGAGCAGGATCAGACACAGCAGGTTGCTAAAGGTTGCGTCCAGTTGGGTTTTAAATATCTCTACGGATGGAGCATCTTGCTCCAGTCCTGACCATCCCTAGCATAAGAAGTTGGGGCTTTCTAAAATCTTCTTAAAATAGAATTGTCTATCATCTTTCATCAGAATATGACAAGAGACTGGTTCCATCTTCTGTACCGCTTCACACTGGATTTTTATACACATCATGCACATAATATGCTGTATTTAAATATAAGAATCTAAAATTATTAAATTTCATTGGCTTAAAACATGCCTTCTCATCTTCCCAGTTTTAGCACTCAGTTAAGGGTGTGACACCAAGAAAAACAAAATAAAGGAAACTTCCTTAACATAACTTTCCTTCTAACTTAAAAAAGAAAGATGGCAGAAATCATTATTATCTTAGTCTCCTAATCTTTGCACATAAGAATGTACAGAGAAACCAGAAATGACAGGTTTCTGAATCTGAACTGAGGTTCAGTTGAGAGCCCCAGGGTTTAAAAATACTGGATTTTTTTGGTAACTTTCAAAGGAAATTAAGCACTGAGATTTCTTTAAAACGTAAGGCATTTCAGGTGTGGAAAGCAAATCCTTCAAGTTTTCATTTATTCTTCAAACAACACCATGGACTACAAAATAGGTTTTAAAATTTTACTGTATTTGAAGTTTCTAATATGTTCTTTGTAACTACTGGTCTTTTCATAACAAGGGCTATGAAGAAACACCTCTTAAACTGGAAGTATAATTACACTGAAGTTAAAAGGAAGTTTCAATTTAAAAATTAATCCAAAAGATGTTCTTAATAAAGGTGTGTGAAATTAAGAATGTGAATGTCAGACATTACTTGGAATTTTCAGTCTTTAAAAAATTTGTATTTTTGAGATTTGATTGATTCTATACGAAAAAAAGTGGCTACCAGACAATCAGCTGCATCATTAAGCAGTTCAGCTTTTTATTATGTCCTAAATCTATGTACGTCACCATGACATGCAGCCCATAAATAAATCTATCCACAGAGTCAGATAAAGCTAATTCATTAGCTATAACATTTTACATAAGTATCAGTACAGTTAATTGATTATACCCTAATAATTTTGAATGAAATCTGTCTTATGTAAGCTGCTGCTGTTCTTGGCCAAACTCCTCCACTCAATGGATCACCATGAACAAACAACCTCAATAGTTACCCAACAATATAAACGTGTCTTTTACTTGTTATGGGATCATTCAGTATTTTAACTAGCCAGCTTTCCAGGCTTACGATCCTAAAATAATGGCTAATTTGCTTATACAGTCAAGGTCTGTAACTCGTGGGGGGTCGGGTCTGCACAGGTCCCGCAAATCCAGAATCTGTGAAGATAGCAGACTTATGAATATTCAATTGAGCCACTCACATACTCACACCCCCTCCATTAATAAGGTCTGGAGAATGGTCCTGGGACTGCGCCTCGCTCTGTAGTGCCTCATTAAATTTGAGCAAATACCTTTGGCTGTTTCATGGCCACAGAATCCTGATTCTTGGAAGGGACCTGTATTTCCGAGTACAGAAAGTCTGCAGCAGCCAGCATGGTCAGAAGCCTTGAAGCTGGCGCCCACCTCTCCCAGGAATCCAAGTGGGTGTGGAACTTCCTGCCACTGGCCTTTCCCTGCCTTTCTGTGCTGGGTTTTATCGGGATTTCTGGTTGCTGGTATACGTCTCTTGTGTTCAAACATGGCGGAGGTGATGCGCCGTAACGTTCCAGAGCAGGACCCTGGGGGAGGCTGAGAGCTGTGTGCAGCCGGACAAACACTGCAGGCCGAGGGAAGCTGACCATTGCTGCTTCTCCCCAGCTCGCCATTGCCTGCCCCATCCCTGCTGGGCAGCGGCCAAGGTTTGCCTCCTTGCCTCCTTGGCTCCTGCCAGGTTTGTCTGCAGGAGCACAGGCAAGCAGCAGCTGCGCAAGGTGAAAGAGCTGGTGGCTCTCTGTGATCTGCTCCTGCTGCCACTCCTCAGGGATGCATGGGGCAGGGGCGAACAGGCAGGAGGAACCAGTGCAGCACTGGATGACAGAGGCACCCCGCACCAGGAGCACCCACAGCTTTCTCCCCTTCCCTCTCCTACCCTCCTTCCACGCCTCCTCTGCCCCACACATCCTAGAAGAGGGCCAGTGCTATCAACTGTTTCTGTGTTTCTGACACGGCAATAAACATCTACAAAAACTCCACAGTACACATACATACTCTCCTGCTGCCCAGAAAGAACCTTTTTCTTTGGGCAGCTAGGGGGGTTCCAGTGCCAGCACTAGGGGTCACACCCTGACATCAGGACCCTGCAATGCTGGCATAGGAACACAATGGGCTCTGTTGCCAATCTCGCAGCCATGCGGACAGAGCTGAGTTAGTGCCTCTGCTCCTGCCTCTCTGGGGTTTAAACCTCCCTTCCACTAGCACCCCAGGGTCATCACTGATGGTGGCAACCATTCCCCACCATCCCCCGGTTCACAGCAGTGCAGAAGTGGGCACAGAAGTGCCAGCACGGCCGCGATGCTTCTGTGCCAGCCACACGGCAGCACTCCTGGCATCACAGAGATGGTAGCAGTTTCCCATCCCCCTAAACAGTGAAAATGAAGGATGTATGGCAAGTCTGGTGGGCGGTGAGGGCAGGCAGGACCAATTATATATTCATAAGCTCATTATAAATTCACAAGCTGACAGACGCCTCGGTATGTTCTGTGCACACGCAAGGTTGCACAAGTCACAGAAAAATCAACTGTGATTAATCGGATGATCACTATATATCCTTATATATGAGCATAACCTAATACTTAATTTGCTACTAATTGCTGAACATTTATTTCCTAGTTATTTGATTTTTTTTAATCTCTTACAAAAATGGGAGACAGAAGTATTATTTACTGAAATTAAAGCAGAAACTACATAGCAACAGCAAATCCTCCAAACTGCTTTTACAGTGCTTATGGAAAACAAAACCAAACCAGATCAAACAAATGTATTCCAAGAGGAGGTAGTCAGAGACTTACTGAGTGGCTTGGACCCTCATAAGTCCATGGGACCGGATGGAATCCACCCGAGGGTCATGAAAGAACTAGCAGATGAACTCGCCAAGCCACTCTGCATAATCTACCAACAGTCCTGGCTTACCGGTGTTGTGCCACAAGACTGGAAATTGGCCAATGTGACANCCGTCCCTGGCCAGCCCTGTCAGGAGTCAGGAAGTCTTTAACTATGACACAGGGACTCCATGTGAGCCTGTGACGTGCCAGTGCATATCTGCAGATGTAGATATTCGTAGACCCAGGCAAAGCACTTCTGCCAGTGCTAGCNCTGGGCAAGGTACAAGCTGCAGAATTTGGATCCCTCTATGGCACAGACACAGGGACTACAAACATCTCAGTCCAAAAACGGGCAATGGAGCAGGCCGGAAAGAGCTGCAGGCCTCATCCAAGGCGAGTCAAACAGGCAGCTTTCCATTTCACTTGCCATAGACGCTGACTCAGGATATTATTTATCACACCCCAGCAATAAAATTTTGACTCGACTGAAGTCAAGAGAAAAACCCTTGCTCAGCAGGGCCAAAATTTTGCCTAAGTTTCTACAGTCCTACCTCTCTTATTTGCATCTTGTCATATTCATGTAAATTTTTCCTGCAGTCTTTACTCAGTTATTCATAGAGTTACCTGAAAGGGAGGTGTAGCCAGCTGGGTGCCGGTCTCTTCTCTCTGGCTACAAGTGATAGAACAAGAGGACACAGTCTTAAACTGCGTCAGGGGAGATTTAGACTGGACATTAGAAGGAACTTTTTCACAGAGAGGGTGATCTCTCAGTGGAATGGGCTGCCCAAGGAGGTGGTGGAGTCACCGTCCCTAGAGGTCTTTAAGAAAAGGTTGGATGATGTACTTGGTGACATGACCTAGATATTAGGGTAGTGTGTTATAGGTAGGATGGTGTGTTGGTAGTAGGATGGCAACAGGTTAGGTTAGGTAACAGGTTTGACTAGATTAGATTAGGTAATAGGGGATAGGTTGGACTTGATGATCTCTAAGGTCTTTTCCAACCTTACTGATTCTGTGATTCTGGTTTTTTTTTATTCATGATCCTGCACTGCCGTCCCTGGCCAGCCCTGTCAGGAGTCAGGAAGTCTTTAACTATGACACAGGGACTCCATGTGAGCCTGTGACGTGCCAGTGCATATCTGCAGATGTAGATATTCGTAGACCCAGGCAAAGCACTTCTGCCAGTGCTAGCTGCTACAGTTAAAGGGAAGAACCCCCAAATCCTATGCTCCTCGCTGCAGTAAGGAGCTCAGGATGTTGCAGTGTTCCAAAGTTGCCACATTTCTGGCAATAATTTGCCATATTAATGTTCGACCTGCATATTAAAGGTTTTGCGGGACTCACAGGAGACCTGTACTCTGCAAATACGGAGGGATGCCTGTAACTGATTTTATAGTGGTAACAAAATCTGACATCCTACTGCAAAACTCTTAAGACACCAGATGTCTTCCTGTTCAGGGTCACACATTACCATAATGTTTTTCCAATTATTAAATAGATATTTATAGCCATGAAAAGGAAATCAAGGGAGAAATAAAAAAGAAAGCAAAAATCAATATGAAAGACTACTGTTAACACTTAGCATGTATGCTTTAAATACAACAAATGAATTTTCCAATATAAAGGCACAAGTATATTAGCAAAATACTTCTTTCCTTTGCACAGAAACTGTTATCTTTTGTCTTTTTGCTTTAATTTTTTTGGGTTACTATTCATTATCATTAACTTTCCTGTAATTAAAACTGCTGAGTCAAAAAACACACGGTTGCTTGTAAAGCCAATGATTCACAACCTACTAAAATCCCAGAACCATATTTAGCTCTCATTATTGCTACAGGATTTATTAAAACTTAATACAGCTACAAGCTCTATCTACTGCCTTATCATACAGTACCCATACCTGTGAGTACAAGCCTTCTACAACTCACAAAATTGTCTTACAGATATTACATTGTAATATAAAAATCCAATTCCCAAAATGTGTGCTGATTTGCCTTCTGAGAATTCAAATAAATTCAGGATATCCATTATTTTAGAGTAACTCATACCCACTCACTTTTATGAGATCAAATCAAGGAAACATTGCAATATATTTCTATACCTTACTGGCTCAATAATTTTCCAATATAGTTTACCTGTCACATCCAGATTTTTATATGGTTTGCTTTGTCATTTTGCAATCGTAGCTTATAATGCATTATTTACCCCAATCTGCACCTGTCAGAGTTTTGTTTGGCTTCACCTTCTACCTGCAGGCCTAAAGAAAAATTGTCTCTTTAAGTAAATTTTTCACATCACAGGAATGAAATGCTAGATAATTCTTTTCAAATAATATGACAGCTTCTTTCAAAGAAACAGAGAATCATTGTGCCTAGAGAGAGATGCTGCAAAAATATACTGTAAGCACTTGTGCTCACAGCTTCTGGTGAGGCCAACTTGCTGTGAAATGCCATTCTTTAGCTACATAAGAGCATTTTAGACCGTGTCTGTTTCTCACCATAGTTCCACCTGCTGACACGTAGGAGAACTCTTCATATATTGTCTGACTGGCATTTAGAAAAATGTATTACAGTAGGTTTTGCAGGATGCCATTTGTGTATTCATAATGAGCTGAGAAAACACAGGAACGAACTCTAAGTACTGTGTGAAGAACAAAGGGCAATCCTTTTAGTACAATCTCTTTTTCAACTCTCATTTTATATGCTTGACTTATTTTCTGAAACACGTTTGGATCCTCTGTATGACAAACACTTGTGCAAAGGCACAAGCCAACATCTATATTTACCTTCATCTTTCAGATGCAATATTGACACTTTCTTAGATTGCAATAAAAGCTATAATGAATTAAGAGTTGGTCTCCAAGAGTAAAACATGTGTTGAAATACATAAATGAGAATTTTGCAATGTACAAACTTTCAGCAAAGATCATCAGGCAATATGCTTCTATGACACACAACTTGTTCTTCATAGTTTAAAAATACAGGCAAAAGTTTGTAGTTTGGCAGCACTGTCCATAATTAAAAAGCAATGCAAATTTCCATGTATGACAAGACTTGGAGACTTCAACTCTTGGAGAAGAGAATGAGGTGGGAATTTTGAATTTTGCATCAGGCCAGTTAAGAGAACCCTTTAATTTTCAAACTTAATAACTTAATAACACACATTATAAGAGCTCAAAACAAAGGGCAATAATGTTTTTGTAGCTCACCTTCTAGTACCAAACATGCCTCATTTAAGAAGGCACACTACCGTGCTCATCAATGTACAGAGAGGAGCTCTTCCAAAGGGAAATTCCAATTGTTTCTTTTTCTGAATTGTCTTTTAACATCAGATGATGGAAATATTCCCCCAAATTCTCCAAGAACAGGCGTCCGAGAACCGTATCACAAGATAAAGGATTCCAGTGAACGGTCATTAATATCTGCCTGCCACCACTGAGGGCACAGTAAGTAGACTTTTAATCCTAGAAACCACAGGAAATTCTTCAAAATCTACAACTGAACTATAAGACTAAGGAATTAATTCAAACACAAATATTGTGCCGCATGGGCAAAGGCACACCCGGCTGAGTTATAGTACTGCACTGTAACAAAAACACATGAGGATGTCATTCAATTAGATGCATAAATATAAACTTTAAATCATTTAATTGAGCAAAAGAACCTTATGACAGGATGCCACTCATTTTTTTAGACAAAACCCCCAAAGCTATGCCTCGATAAGAGTAGTAGCAAAAGCTTTGCAAAAGAAACAATCAAAGGTCAGTAAAACAGAGAAGTGCCCAGTGAATGTGTGATGCAAAGGTTACCTTCTGTTTTCGAGAAGGAGAAGGAGGCAGAAGCACCACTAGGAATGAGCAATAGGAAGAGGTTGAGCAGAGCCGACCAAGATGAAAGCAGAAGAGACTCAGCCAAAAATTAGATGCCTCAAAGTGGTATTACAGTAAGCATTGGAGTGTCAAAATCCAGAAAAGCAGCTTTGTAACTGTGTTCAAAATGAAGTTGTGGCCAACAGAAGTAACCTATGCATTACATCTTTACAGATTTCTAGTGTGACAGACCTATATTCCTGGATTTTAAATGCACTGTTCTTTTGGAGAAAGATCTTTAAGGAAAAACATAAAAAAAGTTCAGTAGCTAAACTGAGAACAAAAAATAAAATCCTCATGGAAAAAAACATGGGAATTATACACAGAAAGCTTTTATTTCAAAACTGGATTCTTAATTTCTGACTGAAGTCCATCTGAAATTCAATTAGGATTTTTGCTTACCTGTCATTAATAAGGCGGTGAAAGTCACTTTGACAGCACTTAGAGCTCTCAGAGGTAAAGACTGAAGTGTTTAACCATCAGTGGACCCAAATAAACGAAACGTCATCTGTATATCAAGACCATTATTCCTTCCTAGCTTCTTCTCAAGTGACTCATTGGAAATAAATCCTTTCAACTTAATTCTGCTAAATTTTGCACCAGGGTGTAGTGCACACAATCTTATTTAGGCCATTTTGCTAACTATTGTGATATCACATTAAACTGCTGACAAGAGAATAGTTGTTACAGAATCAATAGGAAAAAAATCAGAGTCTGTTTTCTTGTTTTAACTGTGGGATTTTGGTATGTATAATTATCAAGAAGAAAAAGAGAAATAAGTGTGCATGGTAGAAATTAAACAGAAAACTGCTGAACTAGTACTGTAAGTGTAGGATAAGGGGCCTAATGCCACCTCTTCATCTTTGTAAATATTTTTTCAAGTAGTATTTCCTTTATTTCCTATTGAAAGCTGTTTTCCTGTTCTCAGTTGTGTCTCATTACACACATTGTGTATAAGGTGGAAAGTGATTTTGGTATGGCTAGAAGTTGTTCTGTGATATTACACAATTCGCTCCAAGGCATTTTAAAATTCCTATCCGTGAAGGCAATGTAGATGTTTCACCCAAGATCAGGTGAAACATTAGGGGAGGGGTGGGACCAAAAAAGTGTGCTTGGGGTTCTAGGAACAAAAATCTTGTATTATATTGTTTTCCAGAAATGCCACCTTACAAATGGAGTAGAGCAGCAGTCTCTGTTCTAATTTCATCTGCCAGTTATTTTGGTCCTAAAGCTGCATATTGTTAATCTCCCAAGCTACCATAATCACTTTCTAGACTTTGCCATAGATTCATCACTGTTACTGCCTCATTACTCAGGAACACACTCTAACAAGTTCACAGGTTCACAGGTTATT
>WEKX01006041.1:0-11629 GCA_013390025.1 Pitta sordida
GTGAATATTTCTTGGAAAAGCACACATTTATCAGGTGTGCTCTCCATTGTGAAGATATGGAACTTATGAAGATACAAAGTTTTTGGTGGACTTATGAAAAATATTCTCTTTGCGGGGGTTATCTCTATAAGAAACAACGCTTTGTTTCTGCAAGATCAGTTCCCCACCATCAAACTAGAAGAGACCATCTTGGCTGCTCTTTGGTAGATGCTAATTAAGAAAGGCCTCTGCTTCCTCAGGCAGATCAGTGCTGAGTTACTCCAATGACATTGATTGTGCATTTGTAATGAAGACTCAAAGGCTTCCATAGGATTAGGTGCAAAATCAAAAAGTGTTATTGAAAAAGAGAATGCTGAATTTAACGACTGTAAAGTACTCTAATATGCAACGTATAAACTCAACAAAGACTTAAATGACAACAGAGTAGGAGAGAAGAGCACGTATCCATATTTAGACCATAAATATGTTTTCATAAGCCCATATGCTGGATATGTAAGCCATTATGATGAATTACAATTTCTGATTTTCCAAATTTAATCTACATTTAATCTAAAAATGTAATCTACACATTTGAATACCATTCTCAATCATAGTATTTTATCTACAGAGATTGTTATTACGAGGTCATAATTGGCCCCCTATTTTCCTTGCCACTATAGGCAACTAAATACAAGACACTTTATTTGCTGTTCTGACACTTTCTATTTTCAATTTAGTTTCAGAGTTTTGGATCTCTGTGTAGAAAAATATGCATGTTGCTCCATGTTATTTTTAAATATTGCTCAATATTGACCACGAAAATTACCTAATGTTGGGGGAGAATGCAAAATCAAGACAGATTTAAGTTTCTTATTTTTGCAAAACCTTGTCTTGGCAAACCAATTTAAAGATCTGTCCAACCAACCACTTGTCTGTTTTATTTTTTCTTTCTCTAATTGCTTTTATGTTGAAATTCAGCAAATGAATATGGTTAGGTTAATCAGCAGGATGCCTTCATTCTTAGCTTTAGACACATGTAGAGATTTCCTAGAAGAAGGCTTTTAAATGTTGCCTTTTAACTGCATATTCAAGACTTTTATTTCCTCTTTTGCGCTTTTCATAAGAATTGCAAGGAACCATCATTTACTTATTTCTTCATATTTGGAAATTTTCACTTAGGTTGTGTATAAAATACTTATCTTACACTCTTTCCTCTATTCTGAGCTTATATACTCTTAGGTACTGCTACGTATTTTCTTTTAATTCAAGAAAAATTATAGTCTGATAAACAAAATTTGTCATTCCCATACTGTAAATATACAAGCAAACATTTTCTGTAATAATATCTGTTTTTACAATCTCAGACTGGATACTTAAATAACTCTGAGTGCAAGATCCCATCAATAATGTGAATGGAAATAATATACATATATCCTTTTCAATAATACACATCTATTAGTCTCATTGACGTGAGGCACATATACAAGCTGACAAAATTGCAGCACCATGCCCCCAGAAATGGGGTAACTGATTATGACTGAATTGACTGTCCTTTATGTGGTAATTTCTGTGCTCACTAACACCAAACATCATGTCTACACGCACTTGCATGGTTTGATCCAAGGGTAGAATTTTCCTCCAAATTTCCTTTCTTAAAACACTTGCTGTATTCGTGTCCACAGCCACCTCACACCAGCTACAGGCTGAACCTCTTGACTTGTTTAAGTTAGAGATGGAAAAGATCTATTATGTCCTTTACTCCATCCCTCTGCTCATATGAAATTGTTCAGAACAATCTATTTGAGAAGATACTGTGAAGCATAATCCTGCCTATGCAGGGGGATGGACAGATGACCTACCAGGTCCTTCCCATCTAAAATATCTCAAACGTTATGACTAACTTTACTGTTCTTCTTATCTCCCACTTACAAAATTCAGGGACCAGACATCTTCATGGGAACTGCTCATGACATAGGCTCTTGCTGCTGCCGTTGTCACTCTCTCTTTCAAGCTGCCTCCCCACTGTAAACTGTCATGTGTGAATTTCTTTTTTCCACAATATGTAGAAGCTTGTGTCTGCTGTGGGAACATGGTGAAGTGTGACTTGTATTGTTGGGCTGATATATTTTGCTAGTTTTTGCCATTTCTTTCTGGAAAGACTTCCTTTTTGCTTCTGCTATCATATACTGTAAGAGCAAAGCAAGGCGTGATAACTTTCATTCTGAAACATGCAGATAACATCAATGAAAGGATGTTAAGTCATCTACATAATTAAACAGCAATTGGCCCTAGCTATTACTCATTGTAGTGCAGCTTTTGTCATTCTGTTTGATGCTAAAGGATGTTCAGCTGCTTGTAATTGATAGATAGGTTTAATCTGCAGTGGTTCCACTGTAATGAGCCAAGCATGAAACTATTTTTTATGTTAAGAAGGCTGAAAGACCCTTGTTTGGGAGTAGGCATGTGGACAGTGTTTGGGGTTCCTCAAATTCCCTAAGTATAGAAATCACTTTTTCTTCTGTATTAGTCCATTTTCATAAGGTGTTAGTTGAACAAAGATTGCCTTTGCTTCAGATGTAAAAATGCAGACCTACTCACAAAAATTGAATCACACCGAAGCTATAGGAATAATGTGTTTCTAATCTAGGGACTCAGAATAGCAGAGGCCTAGCAAGAAGCAATGAGCATTTTGCCTGAAATTAATCAGGAAAAAAGCTTTCCTTAGTCTCTAAATGGGGTTTCTAAAATTTGTAAAACAAAATGCATGTATTTGAAGAGCAATAAGTGGATTATATTATGCAACTGGGTTTTGTGAAATTCTAAGCAAAATCCATAAATATCAGGTTTGAGGGGAAATCAACAAGAGAGCTTTGAAACTGGCTCCTTTTTATTATTAGTTTATAATAATATCTCTAACACAGTAACGACCATGCCTGGAAAGAATATTATAATTCACATTTCTTCAGCAGCAGAAGAAATGTCCAGCCAACTGCTCTGTGTGGTTCTGATGTATTGTCTTTGAATAAACATTTCAGTGCCTTAATATACTACCCAGCTCTTATTCACAGCTCTGTTACTGGCAATTTTTGCCTCCATCACAGGAGCAGCAGAAGTAAGTGACATCTACCTATAACTCAGACATTCTATGTAAGTATGAATTCACCTTTATCTGTGGCACAGTTTAATACTCTGAGTTGTAGCTGAGGCACAGGCAAACCTTTTGTTTTGCCAGATCCAGAACTGTGGCAGATGAGTGGATATGACAGCTGGGGCATAACTAACAAGAGCTGGTCAATGAGTCCTAAACAAGATGAAAGACAGAAGAACCTTTAGGCCAATGTTAATGATCATCAGCTATCCAGCAAGGCAGAATATCAATAAAAACTTAAAAGTGCTCCTTTTTCTCCTTTACAAATTAACCCTGTACCTATGATAAAGAATTCCTCTGAGATAAATATGTTGATGTATTGGGAGACTCAAAAAGTATAAGATGTACTAGGAGGAGAGCGAGACCTGATAGAAAAACAAGAAGAAACCAAACTCAAAAACAAACTAAAGAAAAAGCTGCACACAACATCCTCCCCACCCCCATACCCCCTCCACCCTAAACAAGGCTGCTTCTTCCTGAACAGTGGGATTGGCCAGGAAAACATCTCATGGAAACTGTCACGAAACGTTTGGCTAAATTCATGGACTTTTTCTGTTTGAAGAGAGTTCTATAAGCCACGTAATATATGTCACTCACCTGCTCAAAACAAGTGATGCCAGATCAAGTTGCAGAGGGTTACACGTACTGAACTCCTCCAAAAGTGTAGGTGACATAACCTCTCTGACAACCTGCTCCAGTCTTCGGCTGTCCTTATTGCAATGTAGTACATATTCAGTTGAGAGGAGAAAAACAATCAAAAAAGTGAGACTAGAAATCACAGAATCACAGAATTAGTAGTGTTGGAAAATACCATAGAGATCATTGAGTCCAACCTATCACTTATCACCTGTTACCTAACCTGTTGTCATCCTGCTACCAACACATCCTACCAATAACACACTATCCTATTATCTAGGTCATGCTACTAAGTGCAGCATCCAACCCTTTCTTAAACACCTCCAAGGATGGAGACTCCCCCACCTCCTTGGCAACCCATTCCAGTGAGAGATCACCCTCTCTGTGAAGAAGTTCCTCCTAATGTCCAGCCTAAATCTCCCCTGAATATGGATAGAAATGCTATAGAAGATTCATGTTTTGCTCCTTATAAAGATACGACATTGTGTAAGGAAGGAACAGTGCTTCTTCACCAACACAAAGGAGAAAACACGATTGTTGTTTCATGCATTACCTAAATTTGTGCTGTAAACTGATTTTCTGGTAGCACTTTGATCCTAAAATAATCCCAATCACAAAAAAAAAAAATTAGCAACACAAGCATTGTCAAATAGTGCTTTATGCTTTTTGATGTAACAGTCTAATTAGAAGTGACTAAAATTCCATTCCATCAGGAAATTCTGATATTTCAAAATTTGATTTGATTTCATATCAGGATAAAATATTTACACTTAAATGTTTTGTCAAAGCAAATATTTAAATATTTCTCAAAAATTTAGTTTTTCATTTGTCTGATGTGTTAGCAAATGATAAAAATATACATTTGAAATATAGTATCTCCGCAACAGCCAACTTTTAAAATAAATTGTTACATTACAGAGCAATATGTAGACATCACAAAATCATCATTAAATAATGCACCTCAATTAATTATAAAAATAAATTTAAAATTTCCTAATAATAAAGATAATCCCTGATCTTAAAATCCTGCTAATTTCTGCTCCTAACCTGTAAGTGGTTTTAGCGTGGGATTCTGTTGAATCATTGACCTTCTGGAAATATTACTGCATAGTTTTTCTTTTGCTTTGCAATAATTTTTTTTTTTAATATGCACTTCCTTTTCTATGAATCAATGACGAAAGGAAATCTAGCATGCTGGCACATGAGTTATGTACCTCAGTTTTCGGAATTAATATAGGATAGGTTAATAGAGCATAGCTTATGCTCTGCAAACTGACTCATCCCTGGTACTCCACATCGGGCTAGGTGAACATGAGTCATGATTTTCTAATAGCTTCTTATTTGTGACTTAAAAAAATCAAATTAAACCAACTTGTAATACATTTTCATTATTCCTTCCGAATTTCCATCAGATATTCTGTGATCATCTAATGAAAAGGACTAGAGTAGTGTCCCCTTTATCAAGTTGTTCAGTTCTTCATAACGAGAAAGCGTTAGACTCCTGTTTAAGGCAAAATGAAAGAGAATTTGGGGACCATGGCAGATAGATTGAAGAATCACAGGGTATGCTGAGTTGGAAGGGACCTACAAGGATCATCAAGTCCAATTCCTGGCCCTGCACAGGAATCATCCAAGAGTGTCTAAGGGTAGTTGAGAGTATCATCCACCATCTAACTTAACCTCCCCTGACACAACTTTAGGCCATTCCCGTGGGTCCTGTCCCTGGTCCCCACAGAGAAGAGGTCAGTGCTTGGCCTTCCTCTTCCCCTCATGAGGAAGTTGTAGATTGCAATGAGGTCTCCCCTCTGCCTCTTCTTCTCCAGGCTGAATAGACCAAGTGACCTCAGTCACCCCTCATACAGCATCCCCTTGAAGGTCCTTCACCATCTTTGTTTCCCTCCTTTGGGTACTCTCTAATAGCTTAATATCTTTCTTACATTGCAGTGACCAAAACTGCAGAAAATATTGAAGGAGAGGCCAAATAGCCAAATCCATGGTTCTGCCAGTTCAAGATGGTGCTAGTCATCAATTATAAATGACCTTGGGAGTTGGACTAGATGATCCTGTGGGTCCCTTCCAACTCAGAATAACCTGTGAACCTTAGGAGATAATTTGGCCTATAAAGTTTCTTTTAGAATGTCATTAAGAACTTGCGGGTATTTAATGATTCCCAGGACCTCACAAAACACCTGCCTTCTTCTATTGTTTCCTCTCTTAGCTCTTGCACAACGCTCTGTTGAGTTTGACCTCCATATAGCTACCCTGGCCAAGAGCAAAACTTAATCACTGCAGTCCTTAAGGATGCAGGACATAGACACACATCCACATGACCAAAACTTTACAACTAAGAAAAAAGGACTGCCTGTTGCTCCCGTCAGTGGAAGTAGAGGGAACAGGGGAATAATACAAGCAATGAAAATAAATAGACATGCCAATTCATACAGTGTGTAAGGCAAACTCTTGGGATCACATGTCTGTTACAGTCTGGAAGATGTATCTGAGTAATGTGGTAAAGCATTGCAGTGGCATGGAGCTTCTCTGGGAAAAAAAATCAAGATAGGTATTTTACTCGATTTTCAAGATGTTCTTTGGGAAAAAAAAACCCCATCAAGGTTTTTTTTCTGTTGCTGTACTGCCCTTCATGCTATAAAGGGAAGTAAGGCACTAGTTGGCACTTCTTAAAAATAACCAGTCTTGAAAGAAAAGAAATTAAGACTAAAGGCAGAGAGACTGTGACCTGCCTGCAGTTGACAGGAAGCACAACTCTCTAGGTTTCAAGCAAAATAAAGATGTAGTTCACTTTACAGTCCCAGAGTTATTTCCTTTTTTAATTTTTTTCTATTTCACATGTAATTCCTTTTTCTAGAAAGCACTAATGTGATTATTTCTTAAAATATTTTTTCCTGTAACTCCCTCTTTTAATTTAAAAAAATGCACTGAAGATGTAAAAGTGAGATGTAAGAGATGTGTCAAAGAGAGATTGCTCTAATAAGACATTCACGGGTGATTTGATTTCCCCTGCTGTTGCAGTAAGTCAGTAGATAGAATCATATTTTAGAGTCTCCTAAAATTTTAAAACTGTTCATGAGAAGTATTGATGACATCGCTGCTGTAGTTGGGTATGTCCTTTAATTTTTCAGTGAAGAAAAACTGTTGTTACTGTTTCCACTAGAATACTAAAAAAGACATGTATGTTAATAGAAGGAATTGAATTTAAGTGCCATCCAACAGAACTTAAATGTTGTTATTCAGGCACCTGCAATTGAAAATGACTGGTGATTTTTCCAAACTGAAGCTCCAGTTCTTAGTGCTCCTACTTTATTAGGTCTCTGCAACTGGGAGCTGCTTTTACACCCAAATAATCTTGAAGCTTTTTCACTCTTTCAGCTGTCATATAAGTCAGGTACGCAACACTAAGCCAAATAGTGTTTGTCACATATACCCTTTGACAATTATTACAATTTTTTTTATCAGATAATTCATGTGATGAACAGTGTTTTGCTGCATTTGATTAGCTTCTGCAGCTTTGTTCAATAAATTATTTAGCAAATACAGTAACAGAAACATTCATCTAATAATGTGATCTGCAGTATTGGATTCTTTTGGTGTTTGACTGGCTTAGGTAAAAACATTTCAGCAAAATGGAAGCTATGAAAATAGCTTGTATGTAGTCACAACACTACAGCAGCTTCCCCTGAAGGTTTCACAAACCAGAGTGGAAATAAAAAAACCCACTACTCATTGCGCATGTTCATCCTTAGTTTCTTATTTATTTTTTTACCATAGTCATTAATTAATTGTTTAATTGGAACAGTGAAGAAAGTGTTTCTGAGCATGTGATGCCGATAATTCACAAGGCATACAGCTGGCTACCGAAAAACGAAAAATCAAAAGACAAGAAAAGAAAGACTTAATGAGGTGTTTTTCAGCTGTTCAAAGAATCAAGCAGATGTCTTAATAATTAGTATATACTTTAAGAGATGTTTATATATTTAGTGGGGCTAAAAACATGGTCAATATCTTGCCATATGGGCTGTAAAAAAGAAAGGCAGATTTCTGAAGTAGCTGTACCTTTACAGAGGTGGTCAAATCTCTAAATATACATTGATATAATTTTCTCACACATACTGTAAAGTTGTCCCATGACCTTGGGAATAACACAAATGAGCTCAGTGAAATCACACTTGAGCTCATAGTAGCAATTGCAGGGATATGAGGGGTTAGGAAGGGTGCAGAGAAACACAACAGGTCAGTTTGATAGTGGACAGCCTAGCAGGATACCTGTTTTTGTGGGTGTGATGTGATCCTTTCAGTCTGCCTACATCAGCCTGAAAATGTTGTGCACGTCTTTACCTGTGCAGATCAGGAGCAATGAACACAGCTCATGTGCACTAAGAACATTGCTGTTCCCATGAGAAGGAGATAACAAAATGAGCTCTAGAAGTTTTTGGCTTTAGAGTCTTGATCCAAACAACATTTGAAGTATTTCTGCTGATTTCAAACTGGCTTTGGTCTGGTTACAGGGAAAAAGAGATTTAATTGTCAAGGCAGCTGGGGGTGATCTTGTTTAAAGTGCCTTTGTAAAAAGCTGGTGGCAGACAACAGCTGATGGCTTAAAGACATACTTCATCAAATTATATGTCCACTTCTGGTATTAAAAACTAATGCATTTGTCACATGCAATTGGTCCTAAAGCAAGCAAAAGTACTTCACAGCAGGTCCTCTGAGAGCTATCATAAATAGAAATCAGAAGAAATGCCAAAATCTTTAAGGCTTGACAGCAAATGATGTTTTAATTTAGTGGACGTGCAAAACTCTCTTTGACATCTAAATGGATGTTTGCCATTAGAAATGTCTCCCCCTCCCCTCAATATTTGTGACAAAAGAAGACATGTACACAAATGTGATTGTTTACTTTAATTTAAAAAGCAAAATTTGCATAGTACAAAAAAAGGTTGCATTCAGAAGGACTGAGCCCACATTCTGAAGACGGAGATGTTAGCAAATTGAGAAAAAATTTATCTCAAAATGGAAATAAGAGCCTTCAAAACTGAGTCTCTTTTCTGTGGTAACTTCAGTGCAAGGTGGCATATACTGGTATCCATAACCCAAAGAATAAATTTTATGATCCCAATCCTTACCACAGGTTTTGCCTAGTGAATGTAATTACAATGAAGTAGAAGGACAAACTCTTGGAAACCAACTCTTTCTGATTTTGCAGCTATTACCTATGTTAAAATGTTTCCATTGAATCCTCTAAAAACCTAGATACCAAGTTATTTGCACTTCTAAACCCAGAGCTATAAACATGAGGGACAAGGCAAAACTAAAATGATGTAAAGCTTCCTTCAGATTTAGTGGGTCCATTTGTGATGCTTTCTGACCCTAAACTTAGAAAGTTACATTGAAATTCTCAGAGACAGCTTACTGTTGAAAGGTTCTGACCTTTCAGCAAGGTTGCCTGTTCATTTATATGCCTCTTGAACTACTCATCGCCTTCATTTATGATTAATAAACTCCAGTCATGCTGTTTACACTGGATTACAGATTCTTTATTAACTTTTCTTTTTTATATCCTTTGGTACAAATGTAGAGTGCAAGGTTTGTGGGAATATTAGACTTTGCTGTGAAAGATGCAGTTACATGTGCAAAGTCAGGTTGGGCTGGACAACCACCATCACAGCATCCCCAAATTTGTGATGAACTGTGCATGAGGTGTCTAGATTATAGTAGTGCTGACTGAAGTGCTGCTATTTTCATAGTTGGGCTTGCTTATTCATATGTATGATTCTTTTTTTAATTTATTTTATTTTTTTAGACTAGTCTGCTATGCAGCTATCATTTAAACAAGCACAATTGCAGTGCACGAGAACCGAATTCACTGAACAGTGCCTGGTTCTGCTGCTTCTTCCAGGAATGGAATTGATTGCAAAAAAGTGTTTCTTCATAAAATTGTTGCTCAAGGCTCTAAGCTTCTTTGGCAGATTCATGCATGTCTAAGAGGGGAGAAGCACAACTCCTACATGTCACCTTTTCTCCTGGAGGTCGTGTACATTTTGGAAGGACAAGACACCGTAGCACGAAACAATGTCATGTTTTTCTTAGTCTCTAGAGAAAATCTTGCCTGATTTATGTCTGCAGAGTGGACAGAAGACTCTAAGTCTTTTTGCATCCTATTTGTCTTCCTAAAAATACATGTTGTTATGTCTGTATGAAAAGAAGGATGGTCTTGGGGGAGAGTTTCTGTTTCAAATCACAGTTAATTTCCCAGGTTTTTGACAGAAAGTTTTTCCAGAGACCCAAAGACATGAGAGGCAGGATTGAATTAGTTTAATTTTAGCTGGCTAAAACGTCGGTGCTTAATCTAAAGAAATTATCTGGATTTCTTGAATCAGTGAACAGAGATGAAACCTCTTGGGAAGAGTCATTCAGTAGCCATTTCTGTCTCACTTTGTCTCTTTACTGGTAGAGGAAGTCTAGAGGAGCTGCCTAGACTGTAAGACTTAAGATATTAGATTAAATGTCATAACCCTCTCTGGGCATATTTCTGTAAAATGCCAAGCCATGTAGCAAATCTAGCAAATAATTTTAACTCATTTAGTTTTAATCTTATATATATATACTCTCATAGTTTCTTCCCAAATGCAAGCATAACAATTTTCTGGATGCAGCTACAAAATTTGTCACTTTCCAAGACTCAGGTGTGTCTCCATGCCTGTTTCCCAAACTCTTAATAACTCCTTTCCTCTTTCATGAATGAATAATTTGAAATTATGTGTACTCACTATGTATTTGAATAGTAAAATACTTGCACAATGCAAGTTCAATTTCATAGTACTAAAATACAAATAATAGATAAGAACAAACATGATAGAAATTCTTACCCTGCATCTAGAGATAGAAAAGGAACAAAGAATCTGAGCAGCAAACCCAAAGCTTATGTTCTTTCAGACTCAAATGGGACTCACACTTCAAAGCTGAAAATAGTTGTCTTAGTCCAGAATTCAAATTTACAAGTGAAGTTTGGCTATGTCAGAGCTCGTTCTCTTACCCTATATGTTGTAAATACCTTTGAACTCACTCCTATGAAACAGAAGTGCTTTCTGAAGAAAAGAGTTGAAAAAATAAGTGGCTTACGAGCTACTGTAATTAAAATCTAAAAGATGCTTTCCCAGCTGTTGCTTTTGAAGTTTTGCTTAGTTGGTGGCTAGGTGCCAGCATTCAATTAGAAGTATGCATTTTTATTAACAGACTATCATGTGTTAGATTATGTCAATAATTCCTTTTAAATTAATTCTTTTTATTTTTAGCAATAATCACAGGTGTCCAGGTCATTAAATATTAAAATGGGCCCCACTGACAATTGTGCAACATCCTAAGTTTGTTTGGTGTTTTATTTGCACCCCATTTGAAGTTCAAAATTAAAATATCTCTGAACTTGTAAAAAGGAGGGCTTGGGCAAGATAAGTTAATGCCTGAGGGGAAAAAGTAAAAAGGGAGATGCACAGCCTATGTACAACTTTTTGCCTGCATTTGAGTTTCTAATTATCATGGTTTCATTTACTTACCCTTCATATGCATGTTGCAAGTGGGGGCCTCATTATTTTGGTTCACTTCCTTAGATGTCAAAGTCTCAGGCTGAAATTAGCATGGTGAGGTGAGTTGCATACTGTCCTGGTTTGGACACTGTTGGGGGTTGCTTTCAAAGAAGATGGACGAGAGACCGTTAAGAGAAAACATCAACCTTAATGAGGGGAATATATATATATGAATATATATATATATGTTATATATGTATATTTATATATGTATATATATATTTATTGGGATGTATGTAAAAAAGATATATATATATATATATATACA
>WEKX01006041.1:23013-70298 GCA_013390025.1 Pitta sordida
TTTTAGGGGTATATTGTCCAAATTTCTGATGATAAGGTTGAGACAGTATTCTTATGGACTCCTACAAGGACCAAACCCAAATTCCAGTCGCAGATACTACCCTGGACTTGTTGCTATTTCTACTGTTCAGGAGCATTAAAAACCCTGATCCAAACCCCACAAGATTAGTGGCAATTCTACAGTTTCATTGGGATTTTATAATTATACCACACAATTTATGCAGGATACTGAGGTGACTGAATGAAGAATTTTATTTCTTATTGTCTTTCTCTGAAGCAAATGATTTTGAAAATCTTCATTTAAATGTGTTTTCCTGATGTGTCCCCATTTTTTTAAAGAAGAAGACTTAGCGTGTAAATTTCCAATTAGAAACAGATTTTTCCTGTATTGTCTCTAAAACATTTCAGCTGTATGCCCTAACTGAAGTATCTGCCTTTTTGTTTGGTTTATTTGCACAGTACAAAGTTGCTATTTCTTCTGCCTACCTGTTTGTGAACAGCAGCAGTGCAGACACAGTGGCACAAAAATCTGTGAGAGGTGGGAGTCCTCAGAGGTACCATCAGACCCAGCAATGTCCCTGCTCTGCAGTCACATTCTGGCTTGCTTTGTGTGACCCTACATGGCTGAGCATGCCATCTTATTTCAGGGGAATCTGGTGTGAGGGACCTGCAGGGAGTTCTGCAGTCCTTACTTTGCTCTGTTTTGATTCTATAGGGAAAAACCTTCAACCTTGGTTTCAGGTTTTTATATACATTGTCCTGTTCAATAACCAGAGACCAGGAGAAATTGGCATTTTCACATTTTTTTACTTACTTTCCTGATCAAGCTTGAAAAGTACTTAATTTATCACAAAAAAAAAAAAAATCTTGTCTCCTTTTTAACCAATTAACAGTAATAATAGTTTATTCTCTGCAATCATTGCCAGTCCTATGGTGATCAGCATATATATAAGAGCCAAGATAGAAAAGGATGTGTGTTTGTAAGCTAGGAGACCAGGGATTTAGAATTTTCCCTTTCCAGCACTGAGAAAATCTTGAAACCTGTGTGGGCCATCCTTTTAGGTCAATTTCATGCAGACTATTTTCTCTTTTTCTATATCAATCCTAAATTAATACAGTAGATGCTCTGCAGCCAGCATGGTTTTGCATTGATCTTGGCCAGCTTGTTTACAGTGTTTTGGCAAGTTGCTGATGTACTTCTCCCTGGGGATAGAGCAGGGGTTAATTGCTGTTAAACTCTCAGCGCCAAGTAATGGTTCAGACTCTGTGCTACATTAAAGATGACACTAATAAGGAAAGAGTGCACTGGATTGCTCTGTGTTGAAAATTGGACTTGTGGTGACAGAAACTTGGAGCAGAGCTGATGTAATAGGGAGGCCATAATGTAATTATAAGTGCTGAACATGTGTCATAGCAAGTTAAATGATACATTAATGAATCAAAACAGGTGATAGAGTGTTGCTCTTTCAGCAGATAGAGGTGTTTTCAAGGTCAAATTGTCATTAATCTAATAATCTGTAAACTGTATATTCTTCAAATTATAAGCAAAACTATCTTTAATGTTTTTTTTAGTGTATTTCTTGTCCTGTACCAAAGGGGTGGAAAAACCAGGGCATGTTATTCTCAATATAATTTTGTTTATCCCTCTTTTATTATATTTCTATTATCCCTAACACAATCTATGTGTGCCTAACATTTTTCAGTCAGGTGTGAGCTTTGCTTCCCTGTGCTATGAGCAGGCTAAACACAAGCCAAGAGGTGTGTAGACATATTAGTACAGCATCAAGCCAAATTAATAAGCTTTGCTGAGAGAGATAGAATACATTACACTGAATACAGTCAGTAAATGGCTTCAAGTCAGCTTGAACCATATACAAAAAAAGCTCATGCCTACTCAGAAGTAAATTTTTAGTAATATTGTGAGTTATGTATAAATTCTCACTGCTTATTTTCATTCTGAAAAAACCAGAAAATTATCTCTTATCTAGTTCCTTGCTTAACTCCAGTGTTGTGGATGAAGTTCCTACTTTTTGGTCCTGGAAAGACCACTGTATTTAGAAGGTAAATAAAGGTTTCTATTCCACATCATGTGATAGTCCAAGACACAGCCATACGAATCGTACTTAACTGCCTGAACACGGCAGTATCTATCAATCACTCTGGCAAGACCTGAGTACTTAAATACCTACAGTATTTATGTAACTAACCTTAACTGAGAAGTTAAAATGGGAATCGCCAACGGAACAAAGAATGTATCTATTTTTGAGGGTGGGGAATATTCTTTTTTTGAATCCTACAGTCTTCTGGTTCCTGCCATTTATAATTTTATTTTTTTTTACCCCGAAGATTTTATTTAAAGTCATGTACATCTCAGTGAAAAGTGAGAATGGCTTATCATGCAGGAAGCATGCATAAAAAGCTATGGCTTATGGTCTTCCAGCACTACATCTACTCTAGTCATCCCTACTATAGAGGCCTGACACCTCTGCACTTTCTTGTTTGGCTGGTCATTTAACCAGATCTGAGAATCATAGATATTCATGATGGTTGCCAGTCTAAGACTGAATTTCACCTTCGAGAGCCATAGAAAATTTCATTGCCCACTTTATTTATCACAGTGTAATATCGGAAAAGAATGGCTAAGCACTATAATGCTCAAGATGACATTCTCAAGGAAAATTTGTTACCTTACAAGGGATAAATTTCCTAGAATGTTTCATTAAGAAGGCTTTTTGCAGTACCCAAAAGCTGTACATGTTCAGGGGAAGTCATTGACTCTTCAAGGTGTAAACTGCAGCTTTCTTAGTAGGACGATATAGAATAACCCTTTACCGTGAAGCAGATCAGACCAAAAATGTTATGTTGTGAACACTGAAATATTCTATGGGAATATAGAAAATTTGTGGAGATATTGTGGAGAAAAAAGCATTTTAGTTATGGAATGGGCCATTGAAACTTTCAGATTTGAAGCAATGTTTTGTATCAAGATGTATTAGATTTTGGATTGTTAACCATCATCTATGATTTAAAAAGTCAAGATCAGACTGAAGGATTTTAGCTTTATAGAAGCAGAGCATAACCCTAACACAAAATTAATTTCCCTCACAAATTTTTACTTAAATAGAATAAAATAAATGAGACCTCTTGTTCTGACTGCATAGAAGACATGATATGAAGAAGAATGTGAATCGGAGTTGGAACACGTGGGGTCTCATCCAGCAGCTGCTGTAAGTTTACCTTCTGGAATCTCTCATTCTTGGTGCTTCCTGAGACAAATACTTTGATACCTTTGCTAAAAGTTAGCGAGTGTGTGAGATTCATCAGTATCTGGCGCACCAGTATGGTGTTATTGATTCAGGAGTAGAACAGATCTAAAAAAGGGTGATACATGCTGCAAAATTGAAATGCCAGGCTTTAAACCACACTTTAAAGGATCTCCTGATACTGCTGTTTTACAAATCACATCCCTTCTATCCAACCACATCCTTGTATCCAACCACACATCCCAGTACTTGTCTTTGGTACATGTCCATGGTGAAATTTGAGGTTGAACCTTTATAATCATTAACAAATCCATGGAGGTGCTCCCATGGTACCATTGCTATGTTATTTGCATGACATCATGGAAATAAAAATTATGTGTAGAAGCAAAATTAAAAGTACAGTAAGCCTTTTTTCACTGACAGCAGTAGCAGTTTTTCTGTTAAGTACTCAGATAATATAATGGCAGGGTCACTTGCATCAGTCCCATCATGCCCCATGTAGAGCCTATACTGATAATTAAACACGGCCTCACATGTGACAGGACTGCTGTACTGCTGTGAGCCATAATCAATCCTATTAAAGTCTATTGGGTCCTTAAAAATAAACAAGGGACCATGGAAAATTTAAGTGTCTTGGTATTTCTCTTTTAACTTTTTTTTAACCCATATTTAGGTATTGAGTTATAGTCTTGATAGAAGGATTCCTCTGACATATATTGAATTCTGTAATATAATTCACATGGAATTGCAATTGAGTTATCACCTGTTACTGATGACCACAGAAAACCTGCTCAAATCAGCTATTTGAGGTTAATGTGCCTGAAATACTATTCAAATTTCCCTGGTTGGGTTGTAGAGTGATTAGGTTCTCATGATTTGGTCAAACGGATTTTTAAATTTCTATCTCTAATAATCTATTTACTATGGTCTGAATCCTGCTCATTTTGCTCTGAGGCACTGAGACAGAACAATATACTTTAACATGTCTGAGTATAGAAAAAAATTAAGTCTTTGGGCCCACATGAAGCTGGACTTGAGTAATACATGAGAAACACTCGGCCTAAGATAATCTATTCCTTGGAGGAGGAATTAAATAATTTCTTAATTATACTTGCAAGGACCCTTTCTACCAGATGTCAGACCTTGAAGGCACATATTTCTTTTCCAAGGAAAAGGAAAGGTGCATTTCAGACACACTAGCAGGTTTCCAAAGTCGAGGCTGTTTGTTCTTCCAGTTCCATACATTCCTTCACTGGAAGCACAAATTCTTTGTGGTACAAATGCTTGAGCTGTGTGTATCATCAACATTATGATGTTGATCCCTCTATGACTGAGTCAGTCTAGTATTTCACGTTGCTTATCTCTATACAAACACAAAAAATTGTTCCTGCCCTAAGAATTGTACAATATAAGCATTAAAAATTAAAAGAATACACAGTGGATGAATTCAAGAACAGGAGAAAAAGAAAGAAGGACACTAGCAGTTTCAGCACAGCTGGGACCTAGCATTTTTCAGTTTCTGTTGCCATCGAACAAGTGAATTTTAAGGCCAGGAAGATGAATAAGGAGGTGACTTTAAAGATGATGATAAGTTACTCCTTTGAGGCCTATCTTCATTCTATGTTTTGAAATGCACATTTTCCTCCTTTTTTGTATCCCCTTTGTAGCCTGAGCATAGAAGTCAGAGGAAGAGGTGCACTTCACAGATCCATAAGAAGATGGAGACTTGTCTCAGGTATTGATTAGAGGTCAGTGTTACATTTCACTAAGCCTTTGTTTGCAGATTGGATTAGCCAGAGATGAAGAGTGGACAGAGGATAAAGGTCCCCAAGTAGGACAATGGAAGAAGATAAGAAGGGCTTAACAAAGAGTACACTGGAGGAATGATTGGGAAACCTGGAAGAAAAGTGCAAAGGAAGAGTCACTGGGGTCAAATGAGAATACTTCCAAGAACAGTGTGGTTCACGGCTTCAAAAGTTGGTAAGAGGTCACGGAGGATGAGACAGGAAACATTGCCCTAGCTATCGTGATGTAAGAAAGAAGTAATTTTACATTGGGGAGAATAATTTCACTACACTGGAAGGAATAAAATGGGATTGTAAAAAGTATAATAATCAAGTTCATAGATAAGAGGAGACTGCAGATAGCAACCACAGCCTAAATATTGCCAGCTGCGTGACAGAAAGAATATTTATTAAACAGCAATGATTTATGTTGATTTATGAGTTAGATGAAGCTTTCTTTTATTCACAAAGTTCTATTTCTTCTATTTCCTTGAGTTTTACATGAGTTTTAATTACCTTTTTTAAAAAAGGAATAATTATTATTGTGTGTTTTGCCTTTGGTTTTGTTTGTTTCTTTCTTTCTTTCTTTACCTGGCCAATTTAGAAAATGAAAAAAGACTATAAGCTACTGTGGCATTTAAATAACACACATGTTTACCTTAAGTTTAATTTGATGTTAAGGTTTCTTCAGTTGTTTAAAGAACTAATACCAAAATTACTCTTTCCAATCAGCTATTTAACTTCCACTCTGATGCAATCCCCTTCTAGTATCTTCTGTACTCTTCCAAGCCTTCTTTAAAAGTGGTCTCATTTTCCTTTCTCTAGATTTTCCTGAAACCAGCATTGTTCATAGTTATTTTTTTTAANTTTTATTTTTTAACATAAGGCAAAGAAATTTTAATTACAGATGACGTGAGCAATTTTTCTTTTTGTGATACTGTTCTTTTTTTATATTTTACGTAGCAAATACCAACAGAAGAGTTTTAAGAGATGCAGTAAAACATCCACTATAACATTACAGCACCCATTTAAATAGAAAGGAAAACACACATATTGTTTTTTAATTCAGTGTTTAGACTATGTATTAGTTAAACAGATTTCTATTCAACAAATTGGATTGAGATGGATGGATATGTTATTGCTCCTTTAAAAAACTGTATTTAGAAGGCACATTCAAAGACACTGAAGTGCGATTTGTCCTAGTAGCAGACATCTGAAGAACAAGTGACATTCTTACACAAAATCTATATTGGTGATGTATTTAATTACAGAGTTGATTGAAATTGACAGCTTCAGTGACCTATGAGTGCACTGTTACTGACTGATGGATGCTTCAAATCTGGTTACTTTTAAACCAGTTCACATATTGTTCAATAATATCCTGTCAAAGTGTAAACTGAATTTTTGCATGGATATGGACTAGGCAGGGAACATTTTAATTAAAATAAGGTAGAGATGAATGATTCTTAAAAATTGATGCAATTCTTAAAAATATGATCATCATGATTTGAATAGGAGATAAAGAACTCTCAGAGTTGCTCAGAGTGGCTGTATTCCTTAAGAAACATTTATTTTACTTTCATACTCACTCATATCGGCCCAGAACATCTCAACAGAGGTTGGTTCTCCAGACTCTTCTACACACACACATGCAGTTACTCATTAATACCTAGAGAGGGACATTGAGAAAATGGTACCTCAGCTTTCTGAAAGACGGCTCCGATGGCCACTCTCCTCAGCCTTTCCGGATTATTAGTTACAGTCTCAACCGCAACAGTTTTTTCAAGCCTCTGTAATACGTAACATGTGGCAAGCCCATGTTTGGAATTAGCAGTGAGCAGCTCTTTTTTGCCCCTCTATCTCCTTTGCTTCCACTTCTCTGTAGTTCTAAGGGGGTAGGTCATGATTTTCTCAAGCTGTTGAATACTCACTTGAGACTCTGTGGACAGTTAGCTATTTCTGAGTAATATTTAGAAGCAGAAATTATCTCCTGTAAGTGTGGCTAACAAGGTACGAAATTCTGGCTGAAGAGTTCATGTTCCGATCTGAAGATGAGTAAATGGCAGAGAACATGAGCAGGTACCTGAGATGTTAAAATATCCAGTAGCCTCATAACTCCATTCGGTTAATATTCTGGCAGTAATGGTAACAATAAAAATCTAAGCAAGTTTTCCCTCCTCCTGGATTTCTTGGGTTTTTGACTAGACAGCAACTTCTCTCCAGAAGTAGTTGAAACTAAGCTATCTTAGCCTGGTTACTCAGCAGTGCCTCAGACCCTCCTTCTCAGGATCCACAATGCTTTGGAAATAATCCTGGGTAAAACCAAGATTTCTCCCAGCCTGGGGAGCTTCATGGTTTTATTGACACACTCTGGGATGAAAGACAAGGTGATTTTACAGCAGATTACTACTGTTTAAAGTAAGCAGACATTGGACCTTCCTATTCCTTTCACGTTTGAGTAAGGAACTGGTTAACAGAGGTTTGAAAGTAATGGCCCCAGAGGACCTGCATTAATACTTCCTGAGCTAAGTGGCATTGCTTCTACCTTAGGGTTTCCTGTTGTGGTCTTCTGAGNACCTGGCCAATTTAGAAAATGAAAAAAGACTATAAGCTACTGTGGCATTTAAATAACACACATGTTTACCTTAAGTTTAATTTGATGTTAAGGTTTCTTCAGTTGTTTAAAGAACTAATACCAAAATTACTCTTTCCAATCAGCTATTTAACTTCCACTCTGACGCAATCCCCTTCTAGTATCTTCTGTACTCTTCCAAGCCTTCTTTAAAAGTGGTCTCATTTTCCTTTCTCTAGATTTTCCTGAAACCAGCATTGTTCATAGTTATTTTTTTTAATTTCCTCTTCCCTTGTTTATTTATTATCTTTCTGCTGCTTTGCTATTGGATATATATATATATTAGACGTGTATATTTCCCTCATAGGACTTATACATTTTAGCTTGTGTTGCATGCCTTTGTAAAATGTTTTTATATTAAAATTTGCCTTTATCATATGCTTTTGGATTTGCAACGTACACCTAAATATTCTAAAGTGTTCTGAAGTGTTTCCATTGCTACAGATTTTAATTCATACCCTGAGAACTGCACAACACAGGAAATAAAATCCTTGTTTTACTTCTGTATTTCTCTTGGCTCAAGGTGCAATCATTAAGAGTGCCAGTTTCCTACAAACACAGTCACCTGTATACTACTGCTTAAAGAGGTAAACTGGTCTTCTACAACCTCAGTATTGCACGTGGTAAGTCTATGATCCCACCAATTCATTACCATTCCCCTTGGAATCCTCAGTTGTAGCCTCCTTAACATCTAGGCTGGAGACCTGCACCTTAAAACGTGGTATACCTGTGATATTTACAGTTTATGTATTTTAAACTGGATAAGTACCTAATTACAAGAAAACCCATGAAGAACATTCCTGTTCCGAGTGACTATTCCAACTCGGAGGAACTTGTGAACTATTTCACTGCAGCAGGGACTCAGCTAATAAAGTTTTTTTTTATATTAAGGGAGTTATAATTTGCTAGCAGGATCTTGACAGTTGTCTTTAGAATAAGACAATATGCTTTCCCCCTCCCTACTGGGTCTAATTCCCTGGTAACCTTATTGAAAATGTGCATGGGCTACAAAACTAAAGATTAACTGTCCAGGGACCTGCTTCCTGGAGCTTATTTGAAGATTAAATCAAATGGCAGACAATATATATTTGGTAATTCAGCTTTGTTTCAGACTTTGCCAATCTAGTGGCAAGTATAATAGAAGAATGTGACGCTCAAAAGCACTAAATGGAACTTTTTCTTTAATTTTAAAATGCCAGGTATTTCTGTCTGTAGCAAAATTAGAATTAATGATTTATTCTGTCATGACTGAAGATCCTGTTCTTTTATTTTTTAACATAAGGCAAAGAAATTTTAATTACAGATGACGTGAGCAATTTTTCTTTTTGTGATACTGTTCTTTTTTTATATTTTACGTAGCAAATACCAACAGAAGAGTTTTAAGAGATGCAGTAAAACATCCACTATAACATTACAGCACCCATTTAAATAGAAAGGAAAACACACATATTGTTTTTTAATTCAGTGTTTAGACTATGTATTAGTTAAACAGATTTCTATTCAACAAATTGGATTGAGATGGATGGATATGTTATTGCTCCTTTAAAAAACTGTATTTAGAAGGCACATTCAAAGACACTGAAGTGCGATTTGTCCTAGTAGCAGACATCTGAAGAACAAGTGACATTCTTACACAAAATCTATATTGGTGATGTATTTAATTACAGAGTTGATTGAAATTGACAGCTTCAGTGACCTATGAGTGCACTGTTACTGACTGATGGATGCTTCAAATCTGGTTACTTTTAAACCAGTTCACATATTGTTCAATAATATCCTGTCAAAGTGTAAACTGAATTTTTGCATGGATATGGACTAGGCAGGGAACATTTTAATTAAAATAAGGTAGAGATGAATGATTCTTAAAAATTGATGCAATTCTTAAAAATATGATCATCATGATTTGAATAGGAGATAAAGAACTCTCAGAGTTGCTCAGAGTGGCTGTATTCCTTAAGAAACATTTATTTTACTTTCATACTCACTCATATCGGCCCAGAACATCTCAACAGAGGTTGGTTCTCCAGACTCTTCTACACACACACATGCAGTTACTCATTAATACCTAGAGAGGGACATTGAGAAAATGGTACCTCAGCTTTCTGAAAGACGGCTCCGATGGCCACTCTCCTCAGCCTTTCTGGATTATTAGTTACAGTCTCAACCACAACAGTTTTTTCAAGCCTCTGTAATACGTAACATGTGGCAAGCCCATGTTTGGAATTAGCAGTGAGCAGCTCTTTTTTGCCCCTCTATCTCCTTTGCTTCCACTTCTCTGTAGTTCTAAGGGGGTAGGTCATGATTTTCTCAAGCTGTTGAATACTCACTTGAGACTCTGTGGACAGTTAGCTATTTCTGAGTAATATTTAGAAGCAGAAATTATCTCCTGTAAGTGTGGCTAACAAGGTACGAAATTCTGGCTGAAGAGTTCATGTTCCGATCTGAAGATGAGTAAATGGCAGAGAACATGAGCAGGTACCTGAGATGTTAAAATATCCAGTAGCCTCATAACTCCATTCGGTTAATATTCTGGCAGTAATGGTAACAATAAAAATCTAAGCAAGTTTTCCCTCCTCCTGGATTTCTTGGGTTTTTGACTAGACAGCAACTTCTCTCCAGAAGTAGTTGAAACTAAGCTATCTTAGCCTGGTTACTCAGCAGTGCCTCAGACCCTCCTTCTCAGGATCCACAATGCTTTGGAAATAATCCTGGGTAAAACCAAGATTTCTNGTGGTCTTCTGAGCTTTTCTAGACTTATTTGTACTGCATACTCTCACTCCACTGATCTGAGGATGCCACAAGAGCTGTAATAGAACACAAAGGATAAAAATGAGGAAGGAATAAAAATAATGTCATACTTGTGCTGATCTACATCTAGGAAATGTAGCAATATTTATTTCCATCAGCAAAAGTACATATTGAAGACTGCTAATCACGCATTGAAGTTTTGTACCATTAAAAAACAAACAAACCCCCCAAAGATAAACAAAACAAAAATTACAACCAAAAAATGCCCAGACAAACTAACAGAAAACCCACCCAGACTTCTGTAAAAGGTGACCAAAAAGTACACATGGTAGAAAAATAACATCCTGCTGAAAACAGACTATTATTTATTTTATCAGAATTCTTCATGATTTTTTAGCAAACAGAATACCAATTTTTTTGAAAACAGAATACCTGTAGGTTACTAACTTTTTCCATCTGGTCTACACTTTGTTCTTTGATGGGCCAGCCACCCTTCATGTGTCTTTCTTTTGTGCATAAAACATGTGGCTTATGTATGTGCTCTGTGATCTGGGCCTAGATGAGATTTTTCCAATATTTATCTAAATTCTAACTGTAGGATGACTTGAGTCTGAGCAGGATTTCTTTGTTTTTTTCATTGTGTTAAGTGCTAAGCTCCAAGACTAATTCTGGCTTGAATTTGCTGGTTTAGTTTTACGCAACTATTTTTGCAATCAAGGCTACAAAAAGTTTACAGTTTTGTCTATGTGTGAATGAACTAAGTGAAACATCTTGGAACGTCTATGCCTCTTTAACAAACGCTTTGTAGTATAGGACCCTGTTTCTGCTGTTTGTAAATGACTTCTGAACAGTTGGCTGAAATTTTCTGGGTTGAATATCTGCCTCAGGCTAAATAGGCTGAAATTGTTCAACTGTTTCAAAGAACAAGATTGAGAGAAATAAGCCTTGTTTTCTCAAGTTAAAACTTTTATTTGCAATGGGTTTAAGATAAAACCTTGCTAATGTCTCAGTTTTAATGACAGCAGGAGCTGGGCAGTTAGATTTCTGAGTCAACAAGAAAAGTCAGATTTGAAGCACAGATGTTGCTCTGTCCTTTCTATACCTTGCTTCAATTCAGTGAGAGTGTATAGGGGAAGGGTAGTTGAGGAGCAGGGATACCTCTGACAAATCCTTGTTTGGTTATTTGAGGACTGATGTGATTTGATCACACCTGAATCAACAGAGCTTGTGAATTATGCAAGCAGCATCTGACCCCTTCAGAGCAGCCAGGCCACGAATTGGCATAATTGCTCCAATTTCTTACTTTTTATGCAATATCCTCTGTAACCACAGTGCCCTCACTCTATCACGAGTAGGATGGGTCTTCTTTTGTACCAGGCCGGCCTGAAATTCCCTTGTTGGTCTGTGGTTTCTTTAGCAGGGCAACTGAACTAGGAAGTTAACTGTGAAGCTACCTTCTGAACTTTGTTGGATTACAACGTGAGATGCGGGTGTTTGGTTCACTGTTGGAGACAGTGTCTAAATGTGATAATTGGATATAGAGCTGAACTTCACTAAATCTGTCAAATATTCAGGCCTACTGTCCTTTTTCAACATTCTCATGTTTAGGTATTTGAAACTCCAAGGAAAATTTTTCCTGAACTAATTTTTGCATCTTTCCTCATTTAACCTGACAAAGATGAGTTAAGGCAATTCACAGAATCACAGAATCACAGAATATTATGAGTTGGAAGGGACCCCAGCTGCAGTAGTTGAATCTTAAGCCAAGTCTTGATTTTTTTCTCATCAGCTTTTTCACCTGGCTGTAAGTGTAGTATAAGAATAATCTCTGCACATCAGGAAAAGAAATACAATAATGTGAGTATTACACAAAATTTGAACTGAATAGGAGACTCAATGCAATTTCAGTAATTTTTTCTTTTCATCCTCAACTTTTCTATTTTCCTCTGTAACATTTCTAGATAGGCACTCCAAGACCATCAATATGAATAGGACGTAACAACAGCCATCTGCAGGTCAGATAAATCCATCCATCAGCACATCAGCAAGTGGACCTAAAATATTTATAGAATTTTTATTCATGAGAGAAAGAAACCGTTAATTGGTGATTAACATAAGAAGGTAATAATGAACTCAAATCTGTGTAGTACAGTTTTGTTATTACTCATTTTCTGCAGGCAAGATAAGAAAACAAAATGAAGAAATTAGTTTTCTTTTGCCAGAAGAGCTATTTTGTGTAGATTACTGATGAAATGTATTTTGAAATCTGATGCATCTGTACATATCCAGATTCATTTCTCTGATCTAGTGAATATCATAGATACTTCCCAAAAAGGGAGCTGTAAAACAAACAGTAAAATCTGTATCAATCACTGTGTATTCATAATAACTCCTAGCCCTGATACTTAATTACAGCTAAATATAATTTCTGACTTGAAACATTTTCAACGGAGCACTCAGCATATTTCTAAGTTAAAATTCATTTTTTTGGTACAAAAAGTTCAAATACTTTAATGGATTTGAGTCTGTCATGAAAACATCTATATAGTCAGCAATTACTGAGTGAAAAGTATGAAAATAAGTTCAAATTGTGCAAAACAAGCAATTTTCTTTGGAAAAGGTAATGTTCATGTAAGTAGTCTTCTTCAGAAAAAGAAAAGCTGAAGTGCCATATAAAAAATATATCCATTGGTTGTTCTCTCCTAGTTTAATTTCATTTTAACTTAAATAAACATTTCTTTACATTTAGCAACAGTGGATAAAGGCTGTTCTTACTCATTTTGTATGATTAAAACTACATTAGCGATATAGATGTATTAATTTACAGATACAGATACTAATTGCTTAAATATTGAGTTCAAAACTAGACACTCGTACTGGGAAGGGATAATTGGTTCTTGCTGTAGAAAAAAAACTATAATAAAGAACTTGAAAGTGCTGTCACATTTCACATAACAAGCAAAATCTCAGAATATTTGAAAAATATTCTGAAAGAAAATGTCTTGGGGCTTTCTTAATGAGAATGAATGTGGTTTGAAAAGATCAAATATTATCCACATATGTCAAATACAGGTTCTAATAACAGTTAGAGATAATGAATAAAATTAAAGTAGGTCATTTTTAGTCATTTAGGATCCAATAGGAGGCATACCTCTTCATAACTGCTTATTAAAACATAATTAGAAACATTTGCTGTATTTACAAAAAATATCAATATCAAAGATTAAAAAAAAATAAAATTGGATCTTTTACCGTTCTGTAATTTCCTGGATTTCTTTTATTAGCATTTGAATTGTAAATGGCATATAAATATGTTAATATTGTGATAACTGGCATAGCACTGTCATAACCATAAGTAATATGGCAGCTATAAATATTCTGGTAGGAGACGTGAGGTTTTTCCTCAGCTCCTGGATGTGATGGCTTTAGCAATCTGCAATTAGCTACAAATATATGAAACTGAACATACAGAATTACGGAATGAAAGGAAAGTCCAAATCACAGCATTGTTTGGACACCTGGCTAATTAGTCAATTCTCAATAATGTCAAATTTGTATTAAAAAAGCACAGAAATTGTTAAGGTAAGAAGGAATCTGGTATTGTCTCAGTTCAGTCTCAGATGTCTCAGTTCAGATGAATTCAACACGTTTGGAACTCTACATGTTACAGCATTGGTTGAAGTTTACCTGATGTGCACTGGTCATTTATCCATGATGGTGATGGTGAGAAACACAGTGGCCTGTCAGGATGTTTGTTTTTGAGATCAAATTGAACTAATGTAAATGAGTAGCATGCAGAGCTACTCACAGAATCACAGAATATTCTGAGTTGGAAGGGACCCACAAGGATCATCGAGAACTAAATTGGTTCAGAATAAATCAAACCAGATCCAACCAGCCCAAATTGGATCCAACTGATTCAAATCAGATCAAACCAGATCCAACAAGATGCTCTGTGACCAGAGATGCCCCAGGGAGTTATATACAAAGTGGACACTTAGTTAATAGTGCTTTCTATTTTACTGAACCTATGACTAGAGACAAACTGATGATAAGATATTTTTACCACTGCAAAGATCCTTGCATTTTGCACCATATACCTCTGGCCCATATAGTAGGACACTAATTTAAAAATTAGCACTTTATTTATTTAAGCTGCTCTTAAAGTCAAGTCCTCTTAATGTCACAGAACCTTTAACATCCTTCTTTTGCAATATATTCTTCACAGGAAAACTTGCGTGTTTGAAGATTACTCTTAGACATAATGAAGAAACGTCAGAAAGCCTGATGGACTGGAAAAGAGCCATTCACATCCATTCATTTGAGCATAACCCACTCACATATAGGTAGTGTTTTGTGACATGTATTTCTATCCCCTTATCCCTGCAGTTATCAGGCACCATATGTAAGGCAGGCATTAAAGCAAGAACATCACCCATGACATCTAGTTAGTTGGTTAGAGACAAAGTAATTTCTTCTTATCTTAGCAGGAAGCCACACTACTTTGAGCCCAAAGATTCTTGGTTCAATTTCTTGCTGGAATGGATTCCTTATAAATATGAATTACTCTTCATTTGATCTTTTCTCATTTGTGGGCAGAGCAGCAGTGCCCCACAGATCTGTGTGTGGAGGGTCCACACAGGGTTTCAATGTTTTCTCTGTGGAAAGCAAGAAATAAGGACTAGGTGTTTCTGTCCATGAGACTTTGGAGGGTGCACTTTATTTCGCACAACCCCATTTGAATGAGGGCTTAAAACTTTAGAGGAGCAAAGGGACAAAAGTGGCAGATAGGCATTAAATCCCTTTTCATCCTGGACAAAGTCACCACAGACCCCAGGGAAGATTTACCTTTAAATGGTGTATGTCTGTGACTAGACTTGAGGTTCTGTTCTTTGAATCATGGTGAAATGGAGAGGGATTTAGGAGTAATGATTGACAGAAAACTCAATATGAGCCAGCAATGTGCCCAGGTGGCTAAGAAGGCCAATGGCATCCTGGCCTGTATCAGGAACAGTGTGGTCAGTTGGANCCATTGCCCTGTCATTCTCTAGTTACTCAGGACTAGAGAGGAGGTAAATGAAGCTTTAAACTGATGAACTCGATGAAAGTATAACATAGATCCTACATTTTCAGGGAGAAATGAAACAATTATCAGCTCATTACTGAGAAAGGAACCAAGACATTACCTTCTAAGTCACCTTTCATGGCTTTAAGAGTAGCAAAGACTGATCTAGCCCTTGTCTGCCATTTTCTGTTGCAGAAAGTTAATTTATACTTTTGGAGTTTATTTTTATTCTAGATATAAAGAATATGTAGGCATACCTGCTAAACCACCCTGTGTGTCTCACTGAGTGGTCATTGAAGTGTTCATCATCTTATAAATACAGTATCTTTTAGTTTTTAAGGTTGGAACGCACTTCTGGAGATCTTGTCTGGCTCTCCTGCTCAAAGTACAGTCAGCTAGAATAGCTTGCTCTGGACATTGTACAGTTGCACTTTGAATATCGCCAGAGTTGGAGGATCTCAAGCTTCTCTGCACAAGCTTTTCCAGCACCCAATCTCATCCACAGTTTTTTTTCTAATATTTAAATAGAATTCACTCTAGTTCAGCCTGTGCCTATTGACTCTTGGCCTGTCACGAGGTTCTACAAAAAAAGACTATGGTTCCATCTACATACTTACATGGATTTGTTTGTTTTCCTATGCACTAGGATGCAATGTTTCTGAACTTGCAGTAGTTGATCTTGCAAAATCAACTAAGTCTCCTAGACCTCTCTTTGACTTGTGGCCATGACACAAAGGATTCTTCAAATCAGGTCCCTGAACAAAGCAAATTGCCCTCCTGAATTCCAGGGCTGTGATCTTCCATCCTTGTCCATCTTCTCTTGTGAGCCTGAAGTCTGCTACCTCATAGGCCTTGCAACCCAGGATGACTTTAATCTCCATATCATTAGCAAATTTTTAGATTTTTTTCAAGTAATTGTTTTTTGTAAGTATAAGATTCATCAGCGTCTCCTCAATCACCTGTGTCTCTTGAACCTCTTGAACGGATTGTGCTCTGTCATGTTACCCTTCCAATGGATACCATGGTGCTCAAAGTCCTTCTTGAAGACCAGAGCTTGCAGATGAGAGGCCTTTTTCAGTTGTCTGAGGAAGGCCTTGTTTGTTTCTTAATAATTTGATCTATAGCAGATTTTTGTGCTAATGTTGCCTGCCTTGGTCTGCCCTCTATCATCTTGAACAGTAAACTCTCAAATGGCTCATCCCAACACATTTCTGCGGTCCCAGTGGAATCAGGTCCTGCATCTGCATGCAGACCTCTAATTCCTGCTGTTTGCTCCCTGTGATTCATGTAAGTGTGCAGTTACCTTGAAGATGCTGCCAGCTGTCCTGACTCACCAGAAATATTCCCATAATTCTGTCCTATTGACATTGCTTTATGCACCTCTTCCAGTGCTGCTCTGCTGATTGCAGGGTCTCCAAAGGTGCATTGTATTTCATATGAAGTTTGAAAAACATTTGCCCTATCTAATTAGCTGTGATCATGTAAACAGATTTCTAAGACATACAACATTTTTTTGAACAATGGTATGTAACATTGAACAACACAGGCAGATTCCATTATAGGAGCAATTATGGTACTAACTGTGAGCCATCAAATCACAGAATCACAGAATCACAGAATATTCTGAGTTGGAAGGGACCCACAAGGATCATCAAGTCCAACTCTTAACACTGTCTCCCTGGCGGGAATCGAACCCGGGTCTCCCACATGCCAGGTGGGGACACTTACCACTGTACTAAAGTGGAATCATGATGCTGCATGTTGCTTTCCTTTGGGCAAGAGGGTGGTACCTTATTTCACTCCTTTGCTTTTTTGGGGTTTTTTTGGCCAACTTTTCTCCTTTTTTGCACAGTTCTGATATCTTGACTACATATGATCTATTGCTGAGTATGTAATGAGAGTCAAGTTTGCCAACACAGTCACTCCATTATCTGAGTCATTGCTCCATAAACTGCTTTGAGATACCTTGAATATGAAAGGCCATATATCTATATAAATTCTATTCTATTCTGTTCTGTATGATGCCCAAGCTGTGCCAATACATATTCAGTGTTCTGGGTGATGGAAAGAAAATGAGAGGGGGAAGAGGACAAAACCCATTCTTAACTGTATTACACTAGTCTTTCTTTCTTCACTACGAAATTATTTTTGGATGTTTGACATTCACTCTTGAAATAGTTTCAATAGAGTTATAACTCTGTAATGAAACATGGCAAAGAACTTTTAAGTAACAAGACTTAAAGGTCTGCTATCAAAACAGCAGTGTACCAGTGTATTTTTTCCAGAGCTGAAGTTAAAACTAAAAGCCGTATTTTAAATTTTGGGTTCATTCATGTCATATTTATTGTACCACCAGAACTTTTCGAAGGTACTGAGTACCTCCTTTAGCTCTTCAGAAATATTGCCAAAGTCTGGAAGAATTCACACTATCCTCTTCTTTTGATCTCTTTGATTACCTCTTTGTGGCACATTAAAGTGAAATTTTGTTCATCTGCTATGAGTCTTAAGCTTGTTACAGGATCTTTAAAGGTGTGTTGTGGGTGTTGGGTTGTAGACATATGGGACAGATGTTCTGTAAGCCTTTCTGATTAACATCCCTTGGTTGCATATACAGACAAGAAGAGTGTGAGATGTTTCATACTTCATAGAAAAATATATGGCCATGTAGGAGAGAATATCTTTGCTTGTAATTTGATTTCTGAGCTGCCTTTAAAATATTTTGGTAAATTAAAGAGTTGCTACATGCTTCAGCATTTCAAAATATGGGTGATTAAGTGAACTTCAGTAAATAACATGACCCTCCTGAGGATGAAACTTGGCAGAAAAACTCTTAAGATCTGGAACAGTATTTTGGCATTAATGTTTCTGGCAAGGCCAGAATCAGGATATGTAGTATGCAGCAAAGTTCAAAAATCAGAAGAAAAGTTAACTTTTTGAAGGAAGATGCTCTGTGAATTGAAGTTCATTAAAGGTGGTATTAAGCTGCAAAGTTATAACATGATCTGCTCTCAATCACTTAATTGTCTGAATCACAAGTTATTATTAATTCAACTTGGAAAGAAAAGCCATGTACATGACTTTGGATTTTGCGTTATATGCTGTGAGTGCATTTGGATCAAGAGTTACACTGCAATATGGCTCAGCATTTGGCTTCAGATGTAGTTCTGATTTTTCTCTGTCTACTTCTTCCATACCTACTTGAAACTGGCCTCTATTATTTGTGTCCTATGATTCTAGCAAACTTGTGCTCGTCTTATGGGCTACCTGATGGATACTGCAGTAGAAAAAAGCAGGCATCTATCTTGAGTTGCACTAATTATAAGCTGAATGGATAGCTGCGCACCTCCAATATTCTGTTTTTAATATTATCATGGGTGTCATCTCTGTTTCCAGCTTTTTGGGTTTATTGCACTTTTAGTTTCTGTAATTTTCTTGAAATGCAGAAGGTAGAGTAAGGCTGTGATGAATGAGTCAGGGAGCCTATATCTCAGGCAGCAGTTTGTTCAAAGATTGACCATTGAATGTGAAGTATGCAAGGCTAAGAACAGTTTTAATATGATCCATTGTTGAATGTGCAGTGATTCATTTTCCTTTCCTAAATATGCTATCTTTGCTGTAGTTCTACCATTTGTCACATTTTTCTATTAATAAGTACCCAGAAGGACAAAAGCATGAGCAGGCTTTCTAAAGTTCAGTATAAAATAAATTAATATATAGGAAATATCTTCTTGACATACCAGAACACACACCAGACAGCATACCACGTAAATTAGCAGCTTCTGAGATAGTTTCTGCAAAATGATAGCACATGGAGAGCTTTTCTAAAAGGTGATATTGAGAGCTGAATGGGAATTTCATGAGCATTTGGGAATATTTGGCTCTCATTTCAGGTTATTTTATTCATAGTTCTGTCTGTGGTGAAGCATGTGCNCTCAGACGAAAGAAGTAGGCTAACATTTACTTTATATTACCTCTCTTCAGCAAAGTTATAAACATATGATAAAAGTTAATCACATGTTTATATTCTTTACTGAATGGAGGGCATAGTAGTCTGGGTTCCTAAACAAATGCATGGCTGTATTTTTATATGGCTGTTGGCTGTTAGGTTCATGGCCAAGTTTCTCAAGGAATTAATGATCTTGAAACACTGCAACATACTGGAATCTGCAGGATTTAAAATAAATTAAAGCAAAAGAAGAATTTGTGTTATATCCTAGCAGAGCAATGCCTCCTTACTGCTGATTCCACTGTGAAGATGGGGAGGGTATTGGTTATTCAGGCAATGATAGTGCTGGATTAAAAACAAGCCGGGTTGGTAGAGATCCAGGGTAAAGAGTGCTAGCTGAGAAAAAATGAAAAGGTAAGCACATATGGCTGAACAGCTGCTTTCAAATTTATAAAATATCTTCTTTAATCCCTGCAGCTTTCTTGGCTTTTTCCTCCTAATTCTGTTTCTTTACAGAAAACACTGTGAGAATCATTCTGGGTTTTTATTGTAATTTTCCCCCAATATTAAATCACTTCCATTTCAAGTTTATAGTTTTGGCTTTCACTAGAATACTTCAAATGCAGAAGTAAATATATCTAAAGGAGTTAAACAGAGTTTTAAGTCACAACATGGAGAGAGAGTGAAAGAGAGGAAGAATTGTTCTATAGCAAGTCAAATTATTTATTCTTGTATGGTGGTATGATTTTTTTTCTTATTGCTTTTACTGCAGCAAACTTCCAGCCAAATTTAACTGCATGATTTTATACACAGCCCAAATAAGGGAATTTTCTTGTCTCAGTCTTAGAATGGTAGTTTTTAACAACACTAACTTTCTCTACTTTTCCTTGAAATTTTCAAAGCACATTTAAGACATTAACTTATTAAATTTAATAATACCCCTAGAGTAATTTTCAGCCATGAAATACAGTGATTGCTAAAACACCCATACAATAGATGGAATGGAGGACAAAATAGAGACTAGGACAGAACAGAAATTAAATCTAAGCAAGGGGTTGTTGTTTATCAGTCTTAACCCAGTAAAATTTGAATATAGTTCAGTTTTTATAGGACATATTTGCAACTTCATTGTCTATCTCTATAACAGAGCTTTATTTTTCTTCTAATACACTCATTCTTGTTTTGATTCCTTTTAGGTGTGAGAACTGTAAGTCAAATGAAAGATCTAATGCTTTTTCCTGAGACAAAGGTCATGTTTCAGAAATTGATTTTCTTTTCAGCTTTTCAATAAATGAATTTATTCCAGATGACATTTTAAAGAACTACTAATTTTTTAAGATTTTTCTCTAAAATTTTTTTGGGGGTCCTTTGGCGAAATTCATGAGAGAAATGTGAGACTTCTCCTTCTATTATCAAATTTAGATATGAATGTTATTGACTTAAGTTGTGGTTTAATATTATTTTGTTTTATTGCCTTTGGAAAAGAAACAAAACTGAAAATGTTGCCCAAAACTCAACTTTTAGTGCCAAGAATACTCTACAAACCCAGAAACTGGTACTAGTTTGGGTAGGGGAAGCAGTACAGTTGCCTCATGATGACATTTCACTTGGCCTTCTGCTGCTTGTGTTTATGGAGTCATTGATTTGAGCTTATTACAAGTGCTTTGTCACAGCCCTCCACTATGCCACCTGGACATGGATTTAGACTTCTGGATCTCAGTTTTTAAAAAGTTGATTAGATGTTTTTGGCCAGAATTTCAAATATTTCATGAGTAAAACAGATAGAGACACACTTAGATTGCTAGTGACTTCATTTATATTTGAAGAAATCTGTCATGAATTGTGACTGATGTTAAAGAGAAAGAAGTTCCAGCTGGGTGGCTTTTTTGCCCCTAAATACCTTTAATACTCAGCACTATTGCACTTAGAACCTGTAAAATATTTCAGGATGAGAATTCCTTTCAGTGTTTTAGAGGCATTTGGACAATAATATGCATGTTATTACTAGTAGTATTCTGTAGTATCAAAAATAGTTGGAAATGTAATTCTTTTATAAACAAACTAGAACAAATAACTTCCAAGTTTGTTTCACTTTATGTAATAGTCTTCGATGTGTGTTTTACTATAGAAGGACAGAATAATCGTAGTTTGACAGTACAAGTATATTTTGCAGCAGGGAAAAATGTCTTCAGAGTTATGACCACGTCTGCATTTGGCAGCTCAGTAGATATGTATTTTTCTATTTTCTCTCAGCACATGAGAGTTTAATAGCTTAGCTGTAGAACAGGAAGTTTAGACCTGGTCTTTAAAGACCTATGTCCTATTCAAGAGGAGACCTCTATCATTATTCCAACTACGCTGACAACACGGAACACACTGTCAAAGTCCTCTAGGTAATACCCTTATTACATGTGTCATTAGAGGACGTTTGCCATATCTGCTTTAACACTGCAGACATTTTAAGTAGGTTATTCCATCACTTTGCCATTTTGATTATGACAACAAAATGACACCATATTGAAATGGATTTTGGAAAGAAAGGCTAACTGTCCAAAGAGGTCCATGCTCACTCTAATTAAAATTGGCTTAGGTGGCACAACCTTCATAATTCAGACTATGGCTATGAAGGATATGCATGTTGAAAGCGCTCTTTGCTCATTAGTGCTATTTCTGTCAGACACTGCTACCTGCTCTTTTCTTAATGAATGCTAAGCCATCTCTTTAGAAGATTGTGCTGCTTCCCTGAACTGAGGGAACTGTCTTATTTCCTCCCAAGTTCGTTGAGAGTAAAATCGGGGAGTCACCTCTTTGACATTTCCCAACCTCTGTACTTATTTATCTCTTTGAGACCCTGCGCTCCAGAGATATCACTGTCTTAATTAAGAAGAAGGATGTGACCATGGTAAATTGACTGATTCCATTGATTAAGGACTAGCTGTACAAGTAACATTGATTTTAACAGTGGGTCTACATAAATGTAATTGTTCGAACATGGGGCTGCATAATTATGGTGATGTACGAGAATAGTTGGTTTGTCCTTTTCAACCTTCACTAACATTCTTTTGCATGGTAATGTACCTCGTTCAATTAGCAGAAATCTTAAATGTTACAAAATGTCTTTTGTGAAGGCACACAGTAATCATTATAGTCTAATTTAATCTAACAGTATCAGACAGATACATCTCTTTCTTTTCCTTTCTTTGTTTCTAGATTTTTCTCTCCTACTCTCTTTTTTTTTTTTCCCCCAGTCCTTAGGAGCACTCATACACACATAAATGTAAAAAAACAAATGGGAGGAAGAGCCTGACTTTCTCTACCCAATTCATAAAATGTACGATTTTGAGCCAGAACCCACAGAGCTAATTCATGATTAAGGACAATTTGTTTTCTTCTTTCTACACTGCACATTCCTTTGGGGCATACTGGACATATTCTTCATCTACTCAGCAACTTCATCACCCCTACCTTGAGTGGAAAAATTGCATTTTTCCCCTAATGTGGGCAAATCTCACATCTTTCTTGGAAATAACCATTGAACTCTCCTTCTCTCATCTCCATACTCCCTTACAAACTGTGTATACTTGAATGCCAACCTCTGGTATTCCTTTTTGTGATGGACTCACAAGGCTTTAGTGCATGCTATACTGTTCACAGGAGTCAGTAACAGAATCTAGAGAGCCCGAAATTTAAGCAAGGAAGTGGTAGAAAGCAGCACAAGAGCTGAAGTTTTGATTGCTGCAATAAATATGTGTACCAGTTTCTGAGTATAGAACTTGTGCTACCAGTTCATAATTATTTTTTATGGTGTATTCTCCAGACATAGCAGAACTCCATGGGGCATTAGATTGTTAAGTCTTTTGGGCAGGAACTGTCTCTTGGCACTGTGTTTATATGACTGGTGAATAATTCTTGGTAAGAAGTAATAACTTAGTTTTGTAGGGTTGTTTATTTGCTCAAAAATTGTGATTCTGTTGCACCATAAGTTACTTGGAAATCTGAGTCAAAGAGCTGAACCACTAGCTTCCCTTGTCCTTTAATGTTTTAATGTCTATTTCCAGTAAATACGAAAGTAGACATTTTACCTTTGCTAGGTTAGTTTGTGTTTACCATTTTGAAGGTGCCTATAACTGGAAGATATAAACATGCTTGAAATCTTGATTCAATAAATAATATGGTTTGATACAGGAGACCCATGTAGATAGACTGAATCACTCCTTCAAGTTTTGAATAAGGTCTTGATCATTAATATCTCAACCCTTGGATGAGTGCACTAGCCCTTAGGTAGGAAATTTCTCCAGACAGGCTCAAGAAAGAGTGGCTCCATGAAGGCTAGGTCTGTCAGGCCAAATTGAAATAATACTTCAGTTTGTCATCCAAATTCAATGGGACGGGCAAAATAGCCAAGAACAGGAGTTCAAGTTGGTACTGTTGCTGCTGTTCAGGCAGACTGGGGAGTGGAACTCAGATGGAGCTCTGCCAGCTGAGGTCTGGCAAAAAGTCATTTCTTTTTCCCTTTTGTCTTGCTGCACACTACAAATACAGATGCTTTCATCATCCCAGAAGCCAAGTCATTATATCCTATAGAGAATATAGACAAATAGTGAAAAGTGTGTTCAGGTTGTCCTGAAAATGTTTGTGTTGACAAATATTTTTCAGGTGACCACTGCATAAGTTGTCACACACAGTCCAATAGCAATGTTGCTGTTCGCTGGACACTTCAGAAAAAATTTATGGTCGTTGTATAGCAGGTGTCCTTGAAAAGTGTCATTTACTCTTTTTTCCCTTCTACGAAATGCATCAATATTTATTCCTTCCATCTGCGATACGAAACACATTGAAAATCAGTCTCGTCCATACTATCAAAAATAGTCAAAAACTTTCCTTGCTGTACGTGTACATGAGTACATGATATATCTAAATGAGAATGAAAGCCCTCCAGCAATCAGGTATGCACACAAGTTAAGAGAATCGACACCAGTACACACACTTCTGCACATATACATGCATACGCACAAAAAAAATCATATCCTGGATTTAAAAGGCTTCAAGATTAAAGGCCCAAGGGGCTTAAAACTTAAAGAAATATTTCTTCCACCTCATTGTATATTCATGAGTGAGTATTTTGGCAAGCAGACTGAGCAAAATAGCTTACAGAATTATGGAAGGAAGATTACTGTTGATTCCTGTGTGCCACAACAGTGCTTTCACAGAGAGAAAAGGAAATGTAAATAATCATCCAAATGACTGCATTGACACCAGGTAACTCTGAGGCCCCTATCCAGCTCAGATCTTGTTACAAATTTTTGATCCGTGTAAGGTGCAAAACTCCGAAAAGGATACTCAGGACACCAGTCCCTTCTGGAGACAGGTTAAAAGTTAAGAAGGAAAACCTGTCCTGAGCAACACGGTGTTGCAAAGGCAGGTTTCCCCAAGATTTTCTCTGCTGCTTTTTGTTTGGTCCAGACCTGAAGCTGATGAAGAGTTGCTAGAGGCCAGTTTTAATCTCCAGGGGTTTCATTTTTTATGACCAGCCACCACTGCTGTGTTGGTTATTCATCTGAATTTTTCTGTCGTTCAGTGATTTTGTTTGTTCTCATTATCTATTTTGCCAAGGCTCTGTCATGTCTGAAAACCTTTTTGGATAGAAACGTATTTTTCCCTGTATCACTTTTAATAGATGCTACGAATAGATGTCATATTAGTGCTTAATATCCCAGACTAGCAAGTAAAGTTCAAGAAATTTCAGTGATAAAACTGAGCAATATTAATGAGACAAAAGTAGGTTCTAAGAATAATACCTAAATAATATAATTAAAATAACAGGAAAGCAAGAAAGAAATTCATTGAAGAAGTACAAGAAAAAAGCAATTTGTCACTTGTGTACCTTTACTCAAATTGACTTAATTTACATAAAAGCAGTGTGAACAAAGGATATCTTCATTTAAAAAGCAGTTTGTATGCATCCTCTGATAGCCAACTGACAACTTTGATGACAAAATTACTACTACCTCTGAAAGCAGAAAGGGTGCTTAGCAGTGTGGAAAAGGTGACAATACCAAAAACAAAAGCATGAGACATACCAGGATTCAGGCATCTCACTCTAGCAGCAAAGTGCCTTGATTTCTGGTATGAGATCACACATTTTGCAGTAAAAAATAAACACTTTTTTTTCTATAAGCAAATGAGTAGCTTTCACCAACGTGGAAGTTCAGTGATGCTCCAGATGCTGCAGGGATAGGTAATCTAGAACTATGCACTCATGAGAAAGGTGTTGTAAACTTCATTCAGAAGGCTTATTTTGAGGTTAAAACAATACAGATTTCACAAAAGACCATCCTTTGAAGTTTTTTGTTTCTTTTTTTAATCAAATGACTTAAAAATACCTATATTCTACAGAAATACAGTGAATCCCCACTACATCGCGACATCTCCATTACGACCTCGCGCATTTGCGATGTGAATTTATCACAGTTTTGGTTCCACCATTTGCAAAATTTAGCGGCTCGCACATGCGCGCTGTTGCTGCTCCACCGAGGGGCGGTGCCAGAGCTCCCTGTGGGGCAGCACCAGCCCAGACCCACAGGGAGGGCTAGGAGTCATGCTGTCCCCTGCTATTCTAAGCGCAGCCGGGGAACTGACCCCCCCATGGGCACGTGTTACTGTTTCCATGGCTACAGGCGGGGAAGAGAAGTGCCTCAGGAAAGTGGGGCTGGCCGTGGTGGCCAGCAGGACATGCTCACCCCGCTGCCGCAGCTGAACCCCTCCCACGCTGCGTGGTGCTGCTGGCAGTGCCCGGGATGGGCGGTGCACAGGATGGGCGGCACAGGATGGGGTGGGCGGTGCAGGACAGGATGGGCAGCGTGGGATGGGTGGCGGGCATGAGCACTGGGGCTGGGGAGAGGGCGGAAGCAGCAGCACGGGGTTCGGTCACGGCAGACCCACGGATTCTCGGGGTTGGGAAGGGGGCTCTCCCGAGTCAGAGGGGGCTCAGAAATGGTTCCCTTTTCTTCCTCGTGCTCAGAGAGTCTGAGGGGAGAAGCAAAAAAGTGCCCGGAGCCCTCTGGAGTTCCGAGGGGTGGGGCAATGGGCTTGGCCTGCATGCATATTAACGACCTGCAGTTCTTTGTGAGGTTATTGGAATGGGCTGCCCAGGGAGGTGGTGGAGTCGCCATCCCTGGAGGTGTTTAAGAGAAGACTGGACAAGGAGCTTAGTAACATGGTCTAGCTGGGGGGTGTAGGGCTGGATGACCCTGGGCCCCTTCCGGCTCGAAGTGGCCTGCTAGGCTGTGAGGCATCTAGGTTGGTGTTACGCTCTGGGATGTGCTCTCGGTCTCTGTACGGGTGTTAGATGGTGAGTTGGACTAGATGATCCTTGTGGATCCCTTCCAACTCATAATACTCTGTGATTCTGTTAGGGTTTTGCGAGGGCCGTCGCCTGTCCCTTTCCTTGTGATGGAGGGGGTGTAACTGTATCTCCAATTTGTGCGGAACCAGATTTTCTTGACTTTTCTGTGGGACTGTTTCTCACACAATATAGTTACTCAGATGCCACTGCCTAGTTTTAGAGTTTCATGTTTTCTTTGCTCTCTTTCTCTTTTAATTCCTCCCTACAATAATTTTTTTGTAGACTCTATCCATTTCCCTTGGAAAGGGAGTGCTTGGCACCATCTCTTCCTGGGTCAGTTAACCTTCACCTAGTCCTCTGCTGAGAGAAGGGGAACTGGAGGGTCTGTTTTCAAGAACACCAGACCCATGATGTTCCTGCTTGTCAGCTAAAGCACAAATTCAGTTCCTGGCTGATCTCTGGTGATACTTTGGACTTTGAGGTCCTTACCCTAACAGGGTAAGAGGGCCTTGCTGTGTCCCTTCTGCAAACCAGTGAATGTGACTCCAGGGCAGCTCAGTAGTTTTTCACAGAATCAGAATACTACGAGTTGGAAGGGACCCACAAGGATCATCTAGTCCAACTCACCAGCTAACGCCCGTACAGAGACCGAACCCACACCCCAGAGTGGTAAACATAAACCTAGTTCCCCCACAGGCTCACAGGCCACTCCAAGCCGGAAGGGACCCACAGGACCATCCAGCCCAACACCCCACCAGCTAGACCATGTCACTAAGCTCCTCATTGAGTCTTCTCTTAAACACTTCCAGGGACGGCGACTCCACCACCTCCCTGGGCAGTCCATTCCAATGAGCGATCACTCTCTCTGTGAAAAACCTCTTCCTTACATTCAGTCTAAACCGTCCCTGGCGTAGCTTGAGGCCATGTCATCTTGTTCTGGTGTCGTCAGCCAGTTTTTTGACCTAAGTTGGAAGTATAAGTTATGATGTCATTTTTATATTCATGCTTAGTCCCAAGACTCACCTCTGGCATTATCAGTGGAGACAGAAGTACCTCAGGAAACCCTGAGGAGATGGAGAAGAAGATGCACAGTCCAAACACAGCCTTGCTTTAAAATGGTGCCTGGCCTGAGCAGCCTTTGCCTTTGAAACAGCAAAGGTTCTCTTTCGCTCCTATTTATCCAGCTGGTTACAGATACAAAAGCCATGTATTTTCCAGTGTGACCTCTGTATTTGGAGTAACAGCACAAATTGAATTTCTGCTGACAACCTGCAATTACTTCAGCAGAAAGCAAAGCATGACCCCAAACTTCAGGAAGATATTCAAGTCTTAGACAAGGCCATTTCCCACAGGCTATAGGATTAGTATGTGAATGAGTGGAAATATGGATGTGGGATACATGTGATGCCAATTCCCAGCATTTTCACCCCAGAGGAGATTTATGGGTCTGTGGTATACAATACCCTATGCTAAATTTTATCTTACTGATCCCTCTTTCAATCAAAATAGCATCGTAAATATAAAACTCAGGCTCTTAAAAGTATTTCTAATATTAAATTAAAATCTAAAGACTGAAATTTTGTGAATTTTAACATGTTTTTATGAGGCTGTCCTACTGTCATGACCTTTTGCAAGGATGACTATTACAAGCATCAGAAACCTCTCTAATCTGTCTCACACCCAACAGCAACTGGGATGGTTTTGTGTGGAAATATACTAAGGCCTTAATTAAAATTTGTTACATTTTTAATTAAATGCTACAACTTGACCCTTATGCCATAGATTTTTATTAACAATTGTTTGTTTTGTTTTTCTGAAAATACTCATGCTTGTTCTTAAAACAAGGATTATGACAGAATTGTGAGAATAGTCACTGGTAGGTGGACTTCTATTCGGAGTACTGGGATTTTAAAAACTCCTTCCATTTTCTGATAGCCTTCCATTTTCTCTTTTAGAGAAAACTTTAGAAGAGGACTAATCCTGCAATGCAAATAAATTTGATCCAAAGAAATTCTAAGCTTTTCATTTTGGTTGGTTCTGTAAAAAGTCTAATTTGAGGAAATTAGTTAAGCCAAGCTTGTCTTTACACAAAAGTCAAACCACTGTAATTTGAATCGCTTTATACATTGATTTTGTTAAACCGATGTGAACACTTGTTTGGACACTCCTAAATTGATTTTGTCCTGGCTTATATTGATTTAGCCTAAGTCAGGAAGGAATTACAATAAATTAATGCAAGACTGAAATAAAAAGAGCCCACATAGGGTTTGCATGGTCTTGCTAAATTGATTTAAAAATGCTCTTTTAATTAAAGTGATGCAACCTTGTGTAGGCCAGGCCTGAGACCACAGAGAGAAATATTTGGCTTGCAGAAATGACAAGCTCTATTGTGTCCTGGAAAGGCCTTAAGTCTAGGTCAGGGTATTATAATTACAAAGGTTTCTCCATTGATACTTGAAATACTTTACAGTAACTTTGAAAGCATTTGAAAGCAAAGTTACTGAATCTTCTCCCCATTCCGCGTAAATCTATGTCTTCTTACTCCCATAATTAGCTATTTTTTCCCCATCATTGGTACTGTTTACAATAAGATTAAACAGTAGGGTGGAAAAAAATCTGTTTTCTGAACTTAAAGACTTTTCAAAATCTTTCCAGAGATTTTAGCTTTTCAGCTCTCCACTGTCGTTAAGCAAACCCATCTCCAGGACAACTTCACTCACATCCTGCAAGCACTGATCTTGGAACAGGAGAGTGCTATTTGCATTTTGGGGACTAATTTGTAGTTGAGGCACAATAGTTCATTTTCTGACTTCATAACTAATGCTGAATTAGTATTGTAAATCAGTCAGTTCTCATTGTACTGCTAATTGATGAATTTTCATGTGCATTTTAATACACAATTACTAATTTTTCCTGAAATCTATTTGTCCAGCAAAGAGGGTCTGGACTCCAGTGCCCTTGTGAGGTAACCCTGAATAATGATTTGGAGAACAGTCTGTAACCTTCATGATGCTGTCTAGAATTGGCAATCAAAATCTGAGATTATGCAGAAACCTCTACCTCAAAATGTGCCTTATTTGCTGAACTTTTGCCAGATGCAAAGTACAATTTGAGGGAATCTGTATTACAGATTGTCATGCAGAAATCACTCCCATACCCAACTCCCTGATCTCCCAAAACCAGAAAATAACAAAATTACATGTTTTCAGAGATGAGGCTGTTCATGGGACAGAAGTCATAGCTGATTTTAGATAACGCACCCATGCTTGAGAGATGCTTTACTTTGCACTCAGAGACTGCCCTTTGCAGTTGGCTTGTTTCTGTGGCATTCCCACTTCTTCCCTTTGATTGCTCTTCAGGGCATGTGATGCCCTGGATTCCTGAAGTTCAGTTCACATATAAACCATGAAACCTTTGCTAATTGTAGATCTGGCAGGGTGACTTTGGCATTGCTGAATCAGCCAGCTGTATTTTCCATGGAAGAGTTGCTATCTATCTGCTATCATCTAAATAAGAAGCTGAGTTTGGACAGTACCCATTTCTTTCCAAAGGATAACCTTCATCTGCATAATCATTGTAGTGCCCTGTCTTAACTTTTGCTTTTCTACACGCAGACATAAGTAGTTTCTTAAACCTTTCCACCTTTTATTGTTCTTATATTTCTGCTTGGCACTATCTCCAACTAACCCACAACTTTGTTAAAGTCTGGCTGCCAACTGGCAAGAGTATTTTGAAAAGAGTGGGACCACGGATTCCTATCTCTTATGTAAAGCACTCCTCCTAACACCTTTTTGAGACAGATTTACCCTTCTGTTTCTGCAAGTAGTTGACATGTTTTATTTGTAATACATTTCTATATCAATGCTTTAGGAGTCGTCCTTCATTTTGTAGCTGTGTATTTACTTTCTCTTTCCTAAGAGCCAAAGTTTGCACTTATCCATATTTAATTTCATCTTGGTTTTGTGAATGTTGGAGAGATCTACGGAAAGGTCAAATGGGGTTGGACCATTGAGGTTAAACTGCTTTATTGTCAAATTTAGTGTGAGGCACATTTGCGCAGTGGAATAGAATACTTGCAGAATATTTATCCTTGTCACACCTGTGTTTTTTCATCCATTGTGTTTCTAGAAGTGGAGCATATTTCAACAGAGAAAAAACCCTCTACTGCAATCTTAGGACCTGGTATGATTTCTTATTCAAAAGAAAAACATATAGTATAAGAAAAGTACCTAAGAAAGAAAGGTACGCTTACTGGAAGTCATTGGCTCAGTTTCCACTGTCTAGAGTGTTTCTATGTGGCTCAAATGACCTCTTGAGCTTCATACTGTACACACCATGCTCTATTGTTCACACTTTTTTAATTTTTATTGTTGTTTAGTAGCACTTGCGCCTTCAATAGCTACTATTTTATACTTAAGCAAGTCTCACGGTAAACCTGAGGATTATATTTTTCTCATTCTTTTTGAATAGGTTCATCTCTTTTTGAAATGCCATTTTGCCAAAGTTTATTTTCACATAGAATGTTATGATGTGGTTCTTTTGTAGCTGTGCTGCATTTTGGTTTTTACAGAAACTCATAGGTTCCATGGTTATACCTGTCTTTGTTACTATTCTTAGTAATCTTTAAATTTTGAACTGCAGTAGCTACCAAAGGCACCACTTGAGACTGATGATTACCTGAGCACATAGAAGACATGCAAATTTAGCTACTATCAAGAAAAAAAGAAAAAACAAAAAAACCCATGAGCTGAGACAATCAACAACAAATAGAACACAACTGAAAAAAAAGAAAGAAATCACAGATAGCTCTTGAATTAGCCATAACAGCTAAAATAACATTGTGGTTTGGCTTAAAGAGGAGCATGAATTAGTAGACAGTTCATTCGGAGGACATGTCCTGGACACAGAGGCAAGAATGGCAACACAGAGACCAGTTTCAGTAGTCAAATGGAATCCTAGAGACAGAGATATACAGTCAACCCTCTTCCACTTTGCGCCTGTGGCTTCACATCTTAGCAGCATGATTTTTTAGGGATTAAGGAGGCCCGATTCGCAACTGCGCATGCATGACCTGACACACGTGAATATTCAAATTTGGCAATCATGAATATTCAGATCAACCCCCACGCTGTGCTGCACCCACCCCAAGGCAGCCATGACAGTTCGGCTCTGCGAGAACCAAGCCAGGTGCGCGCCGCTCCTGCGGTGGCTCAACTCGGCTCAAGCAAACGCCGCCCTCCCCGCTCCACTCGAGTGCAAACCATTCCCCACTCGGAGTGAAGCAGCGGCGTGCAGTTATGAAAGATTTACACACTCTCAGGTTAGACATGGTGTCTGAAACTTTCTCGAGGTAGACTTGGGGTCTGAGACCGGACACCACGTCTACCCCGACTATGGAGAAACAAGGTCTACCCACCCGGAGAGACACCGGGACAGCGACGCCCACACCAGTGTCCCCAGCTGAGTGGAAAAGGATTTTTTCCCGGCGTGGGGTGGCTGTGGGTGTTGGAAAGCACCGGCATGAACACCGACACACAGCAGGACAATGCCAAAATAATGCTGGAGGGTCGGGAGGAGGTGTGAGGGTGCGGGGCAAAATTGCATATTAATGAGCTGCCATTCTACGTGGATGGAGGGCTTCGTGGAGAGGGGGCAAGACCCGCGGTACCGTGGTATAGGAGACCCAACCGTATTGGTAACGAGTGACATTAGGACTCAACCACAATTCACAGATTATTCTGAGTTGGAAGGGACACACAAGGATCATCGAGTCCAACTCTTAAACAGCACCTCTGCCTCCCTGGCAGGAATTGAACCCTGGTCTCCTGCATGAGAGGTGAGAACACTCACCACTGTACTAAAGTGGATTTTTTATGCGCAGGTAAGAAGGGAAGGAAAGTATTTCAGGGAGATGGCTCGAGGTGCAGTGTATGGCAAAGGACTGTCTTTACATCCAGCTCTGTGCATGTATATCCATGATTCCAGTAATCAAAATGCAGTGAGGAAGAGAAGGACAGGGCATACTGCTCACAGGGGTGGGGATGAAAAAGACGTCATAATGAGTGTAAAACTATAGATAATGATGTAAACATAAATATACTATAACAGAAAAATGTCCTTAGGACACATAAACATAACCAGTACCTGCTGGTAGATCTCATCTTTCCTTGAATATTGCAGCACACTTTCTTCGAAGAAAACATTTGGTCCATTTTTTAGGTTTTCATATAAGACTTTGAAGTTCAAGCCTATGTACCAGATTTTTACTTTATTTAAATCCCCCTGAATTTGGAGAAGCTGAGGTCAGATGCCACCTGAAAGTAGTGGAAGGAAGAACAAATTTGTACTTTTTATTATAGATATCTGGAGTCTAAAAATTTTACTTTCGAGCTGATCTGTTGTAATTTATTCTTTTTTTTATAGTTCTCTCTGATCACTTCTTGCTCTGTGTGGCCAAGTGTAACAAAAAGGTAGCAATCAAGGTAAAAGGCAGTATTGTTTAAGGTTTTTCTTATTGTGCTGTTAAAAAATAATTCTATGCAGAACAAGTTTAAGAGCAGCAGCTACCTAAGAAGCTGTCAAATAGCACTGTTAACTATAATAATTTATCCTATAATTTAATGTAGCCCTGACCCCTGTCATAAGTTAATACACCATGAAGAATAGTGTGCAAAAAACATGCTTATTAATGAATTGGAGAAATAATGTGACATTGTTTTTTGCTATTTCCCATGAAATATCTTAATATAGGAGTTAGCAGAGCCTAGACAATTTTTGCTATGTAATTATGTCTGTCCATATCTTGCTAACTTGTGCTGTGATTAAAAGGTTTGTAATTTTAATTATGCTATCTGAATCCAATTGTTTGATTCAAGGCAAAAATAACAGTATGGAGGAACCCTACATCATGCACTCTTTTATTTTCTTTGTTTTTTGGCCACTGTAGCTTCTCACTTTGAAATCCTTTATGTATAAATGCTATCTGTGGACGTATGTATACACTGCCTGCTATGCAAAATGCACAGTTCCTCAGAGACCGTGCAGTGGCCCAATTATTTACTCCTGATCATCTCTCCTCATGGCTGAGTGGCACAAGGCCTTAAATATATTGGAGCTTTTCTTCTGGAGTTTTTCTGCACAGAGGCAAGAGATGTATGCACGGCTTGAGCATCCAAGTGGAAAGGATGGCTGTTGGTGCTGGAATTGTGTTCCAGATACTCCCATACCCTGTCTATGATTTTTTTTTTTCTTGCAGTTCCTGTAGTCATTACTTCTTTGGGTGAGATGGTGTCCTAGGCTTTAATTACCAGGGGATAACATTCCTGCGTCTCAGAGAAGCTTCTTGAATATACCTGTCTCTATTCTCACACTTCTAATTCTAATTCTGAAAGCCACAAATTAAGCCACAAATTAAATATATCTAATAATCTTCCTTCTACACTTCATCTGACTGCGTGTTGGAATTAGTAGTATGTAACTAAATTTCTAAAATTTCCTGATGCAGAAGAAATATATCAAAATTGAGGATAGGCTCCTTTTGTAGCCAGACTGGACGCACTCTAAAGTGTCTTAAGTTAAGAAGCCTCAGTCAAGAGGAACTTGTGCTAGGACGAGTGACAGCTGTAGGAGGGATGTAGCTTTAAGAAAGTGTCTCCAGAAAAAGGAGACCTACCCAGCAGACAACCTCCACAGGGGTTCCTGCTGCTGTAGGCATGGTGTGAACAAAGTATGAGTTTGCTCCTCTAAGAAAAATTATATCCGTTAGTTCTAGACTAGACATCTAATAACACTAGATTAGTCACACTATAAAACAGAATGGATTTTTCATACATCTCCAGAACTTAGATTTTGTCTTTTAAGTGTCTGATTAAAAAAAAAAAACCCACACCAAATTAGGCTTCAGTTGAACAAAGTATTTATTTATGTTACATAGCTTCAGTTTTCAATAAAATACTTGGATATTAAAGCCAATGGGATTCTTAGACAAACCTAATAGTTTCTTTTCCCCCTTCCTCCCACCTAGCCCCTCCCCTCCCTCAAACATCCCTGAATGGTTTGGTTCTTCCAAATCAATGAAAACTAACAAGTTCTCACTGATATTGAATATCTGACCACTTGCTTAACAATGGACCTGAAGAGCTAAATTCAGGGCAGTTTGAATAGGCGTTGCTTTGTTTGCCTAAGCATTTGTTGGGATATTTTTGGACACCTATTTTCCTAGTAATTTTCTGGTAGAAATTCTGGGTTGTTTTACACTCATTTGATTCCTCTGAGTTTTTCTGGCTTGACTTGTATGCAATGTTCAATTGCAATTGAAGGGTTAACTGTCTTGGTGTTTTTAGGCTTGCACTGTACACAGGGACTTGACATTTTCACACTAATTAAAACAGACTGCCTTAGTCCCTATGTACATGTAGCTCATATTTAATTCAATGGAAACGTTGAGTGTGCATTGATGGAAGAGTTGGGTCTATACTTGTACTATTGTGATAATCAGGAAATGATTTATCCAGTGATCTATCTAATTTATCTGTAGCCTAAATATTGAAATATCCAAGTCTTTGAAGTATTTCATTTAAATTGAGTATTCCTACTTAATACTTAAAGACTTAAAGACTTCCCTTAATCATGACTTTCCATAGTTTTGGACTTGAATATGTATGCTAACACCGTCTCCAGTACACTAATACTTTTGTTGAGGTTTTTGTTGCTTCCATGCAATGTGAGCCATACTCATCTGCCCAAGGTAAAGGAATTTATGGTACATAATTTTTCATGGGTTTAATTTCATATTTAGGTGCATATTTACCAGAATCCCATGTAGCAGTGAATCCTTTTCTTTTTAGTTACAGAAGATACAAGGATTTCTGCTGTCTCTGAGGTACTTTTTGTTGGTTTACAAAATGAAAATCAGGTGCTTTGGCTACATCTAGATTTACAGGTGGATTCAAAACATAGAATCATAGAATGGTTTGTGTTGTAAGAAATGTTAAACATCGTATATTTTCAGTTCCGCCGCCGTGGGCAGTAACACCTTCCCTTAGACCAGGTTGTTCAAAGCAGAGTTCAGCTTGGCCTTGAACAGTTCCAGGGATGAGGCATCCAAACCACTCTGGAAACCTGTTCCAATGCCTCACCACCCTCACAGTAAAGATTTTTTTTTCTTAGTGTCTGATCTAAATCTACATTCTTTCAGTTTTAAGCCATTTCCCCTTAGCTATCACTACATGTCCTTGTAAAAGGTCCCTCTCCAGCTTTCATGTAAGCCTCCTTTAAGTACTGGAAGGTGCTATAAGGTTTGCACAGAACTTTCTTTTCTCCAGTCTGAACAAAATCAACTCTTTAATGCAAACCTGTCTTCATAGGAGGAATGCTCCACAGCCCTGATCATCCTCTGGACTCATTCCATCAGGTCCATGTTCTTCATATGTTGGGAACCCCAGAGCTGAATGCAGTACTCCAGAGAAGCTATCATGAGAGCATATTCTCCTTGTACTCCTGACCCATAAATTCTCAGTTGGCCCCAAATCCATCCATGCACTCTAGAGGGAGAGGCTTTGTATCCCAAAATACACTAATACACTGCTCCAGTGTCCAACAGTTGGGATATAGCCAATGTGTCATGGAGTTTCATTTCACTCCTCTGTGGAGCTAGTCCATATCCATGTACCTTCATTAGGGTCCACACAAAAATCCACACCTCTACAAATAGTCCATTCTCCTGAGAAGATGAGGGGAGGAAGCAGTCTATTAGGTAATCTTTACCTGGCAGAATAATGCTTCAATTCAAGTTGATTTTCAATGTCTGCAAGTACAATTTTTGCCCTGATCAATGGAAGAAAGTAAAAACTAAAGAGGAACAAAAGAACCCTCTACTGATTTCCATTTAAGTATAAAAAGATTTAGCAGCTAAATAATAGTAGGATGTTACCATTTTTTTTCCTGAGACTGCTGTGAACACTCATAAGTGTATACAGTTCCTTCCTTGAGGTCCATGAAAGTGTTGAACACTGTGTCTTAATATAGTTTCTTATATCTTAGTGAAAAGGCAGCTGTAGATGTCATCATGACTATGGACTTTTATAGTGTCGTAAAAATTCAGTGTCATCATAAATTCATGCTGCTGAAAATGTTGACATTTATGGCAACTTCTACAAGGTCATATTTTAAAATGATATTAAAACTTTATGCAGCAACTTTTATTTAGTTAAAAAATAAGATTATAAAGCAAAACATTTACTCTCATTTTAGAACAAAGAGGTTTAACAAATAGTTTATAAAAAAGGGCAAAAATGAAAATGTTTAGTAAAGCAGATCAGACCTTCAGAACACAAGATTCTTGAATCCTGTTTATGTGACCCCACAAAATAGAATCAAATAATTAATATTCACATATATTGTCCCTACCATAGATTGTTTGCATTTGGTCATGTATAGGTGGCACAGATTTAGTAGAACATTACTTTGAGGTCTCAACATCTCTTTATGTGACTTGTCCTGAAAAAGTTTTATTTCTGCCTGGGTTTTAGGACCTGTAGGGTAAGTGAGTTTGATGACCACTGTTAAAATTAAGAATTCATGAGAACCTGTGTTCTTGTATCAACAAAATTTGAGCTGCAGTGCTGCAATCCTTTTGAAATCTCATTAAAAAGGACCTGTGTGGACCAAAATCAGCATAATCCTGTGCATTGAAACCCACTTGAGAAGCACCTGATCCAGATCTCTTACACTCAGTTAAACTACTGATTTCAGGCAGCTGTGCAGCAAGCACAGCACATAGTTCCCAGAAACCAGCCAAAAGACAGTGCGACCCAAGGCGGAGAAGGTAAAATGCCTTTTGGGCTTCTTTCTCATTGGAGATATTCAGGAAGTATCAACTAACTTATCCGAGTTTCTATCAACTTTCATTGAAACAGCTTCGGAGACTGATATACCTCAGAGAAAAAATATATTGAGTGTTCCCTCAAAAGAATGGCGTTTGTTTCAGTAGGGCTTTAGGGACTGAGTTTAGGGACTGAGCCCATTTCTGCTGAACTCAGTGAGAGAGACCTATTAATTTTCTTGCAGCAATAGCTGCCACTAACACTGAAAAGAACTGACTCAAAGAATTGAGCTTGTATACTAATGCATGAAGAAGATATGGAAGGAATTTTATAAATCCCGTGGTCATATTTGCCTAAGTTTCATATATAGGGATTGTCTTCTCTAAGTTTAATGGAAGTTTTGCTTCTACATCTCTACAGTTTTCCAGACACAGTTCTCCAGAATACATGATTCAGTTCTCAGGCTAATGAAAAAACAAAAACAAACAAGCAAAACAACAACAACAACAACAACAAAAACCAACCAAGAAACCCCAAAACAAAATTGGAGTCTCTCTGAGAGAACAGCTCAACAGCCGCAGTAAATTAATATAAAAGAGATGACACATATATAGCAAATTATCTTCTTTCTCACAAGGTTATTCACAAAGTTATCTTGCCAATCTTTTCCAAGACTGTTGATATAGATAGATATTCATTACATCTAGGAAGAATACTCAATGCTCCAGCACATTTCAGCTGAGGTAATGAGACACCTAAGCTGAATTTGAACCTCGAGCCTCTGCACGAAACCAAACAAAACCCATACAAACCTGTGTCCTATTGTCAGAGCTCCCTCTTCTGCTCTGTTTCCTCTGTTTGCATCTCATACATTATTACTAGGCATTATCCTTTGTAAACGTCTCCGGGAGTATCCAAGGAAGACAATCAATAACATTGGGCGGTTTAATTCTCATATGCATTTTGTTGAGTGTTGTCAGTTCAACATCACTTCTGCAAGCCAGCGTGGTTGATGTGAGAAGTCTCTCCAAGTTGCAGTTTTAGTACATTGTGCTGAGTTACTAATACTTGAGCTTCAAAGACAGACCTATAGATGCGCAAGACAACTAAATAGTACTACCCGACTAAGACGATTCGATTTCAGGGAAGCTAAAAAAGACAGGACATGGAAAAATGCTTGGTTGGTTTAATATCTTTGATACTTTTTATATGATGTGGAGTAATAAAATGAAATGGAGAGGATTCTTTCTTTTCCTTACAGTTGACATTACTTGAGATATATTTTAAGTAAAAGAACTAAAAGACATGTATTCTTGATACAGAAGAAATGTCTGTTTGTACCTAATATATTATAGAAAAGTTCAAAGACAGCTTAACCTTGTAAAAATGTTACCTCTGTAATGCTGCCAAGACCAGTAGCTCTATGAATTATTACTTTGACTAGCACACACGATTTTTTCCAGAATTTATCTAACTTATGCATTCATTAATTGGTGATTTTCATGTACTAGTGATTTCATAAATTGATGATTCATTTCCTCTTTCATTCAAAATCCCACCTTTTAAAACCCCGTGCATCTTTCTACCTTCAGAATCATAACATTCAGCTCAGGCATTATTTGGTGAATATTCCAGATTCAATGGATTCTGAATCAGAACTTATTGGGAAAAAAAGACAATTACTTTATGTTCAATATCTGCATCAAATATAGGATTTTAGTAATGGCTCTGTTTTAAGGTTGTCCTCCCCATTGCAGGATATAGGATGAAAGATTTTGCAGAAACAGAAAAGTTCTGCTAAAAATTTTCTTCACAAGAGTGGACAATATGCTTTAATGTTAAATTTATGGAGTAGATAATTATGATAACAACCATTCTTCTCATTCCTGGTAGAATGAGATTTTTAAACCCTAACTATGCTTAATCTGTCACTTGATATTATTTTCACTAATATGATCTTTTGATTCTAGATACCTTGGTTAGCTTGTCTCTGGATCCATGCAAATGTTAGGCCTAATATGATAGTGGATTTTAAAAGAAACTTGTCACTCTTCAAATATTGCATCTGCCTGGTTTTGAAAATCCACTTCTTCTGCATTTTGGAAATCTGTTTCAATTGGGCAAATGTACCTGTCTTGCTGAAAGAGAAAAGCTTCTCAGCTGCAGTGTCAGACACATACTGCATCATTGCTATTTATTCAAAAGCTTCTCTCTTTATTTGTTATGTGAAATACAAAGATATAGGAGCATGTAAACCAATAATAGTTATTCAGTCTAAACTCTAAGGATAACTTACTATGGGCACTGGAGGCTGAGATAGGATGTTATATGTTCATACATACAGTGTATGGAGAACTGTTCTGTTTTATGGAGCTGCGATCATATTTAGTTTAATGTCTTATAAGTCCCATAAAATGACATTAAGAAATTTTGCTATTTGGCTGGTGAACAATCTAAGCAGTGGTGTTAACTCATCATAACATCCTACTCTGAAAGCTCAAGCCTCATAAAATTTGGGATATAAATATGCCAGCTCAACTAAACAAGATCAGAGATCCCACATATATTATTTCATAGGGCAGCATCCAGATATCTAGTGTTCACCCAAATCTTTTAAGTATTTCTACCATTTGTAGGCTAATGGTGAGTCTTAACCTCAGAAAAATCACACGTTTACCCTTTTTTTCTAAACATATTCAGTCATCTGAAAACCTAGTGGACAGCTGAGTAGATTTTGGACATCATCGCAGTGCTAGTAGATGTGACGTGACCCCTCTGAAAGTCCTGCACTCTTATGAAATGGCAGATAGGTAATGGCAGCATTCCTTAGTTATTCCAAAATAATATTGGATGGTTTCTGGAGTGCAAGAGCTAAAGCACAAGACAAAGATAACAATGCAATTGCAACAGCATGTTAATAACTTTTATTTTCTTTTTAGTTTTTACTTGAAGGTTTAAACCTGGCCTGACATAAACTTGAATAGCATCTGATGATGCTTATCATGAGCTCTGCCATTCCAAAATAACCTTTGGTTTAGGGTTCTTTTGTATAATCATTTTCATCTCTGTTTTGATTTCTGTCCTTCTTTTGATGTATTAGGAACTTCCATGTGGTAGCAGGTGGAGTTACAAATGTTAGATAACAAGGACACAGATTTTGCTCCTGGCTAGACTGACAACTTCTATACTTTGCAATGTGACAACAAGCTTGCTAAGCCTGAATGCACTGGCCCTTCAGTTCTCTACCAAAACTCCATCTGCGCTGTACTTTCTAGTCAAACTCTTCCCATCCCCTTTATAGTGGATGTTTTTACTCCATATGGGTCTTTGCTTTCCCTGCAGTTTCACAGGACATGAGTAGAAATGGTATCCAAGAAATCACTTGCTCATGGTGGCAGTTTGCCAGAGCATGATACTAACCTTCTGGTAAATCTATTATTTGCTGCAAGTAGGCCTCTTCGCTTGGGGACACGTACTTAGTTCACCCCAAATGTCTTCTATTTAATCGTTGTCAAGTTAAGAGATGCAGAGAAATCAGCTGGGTCTGCTGTGCACCACTGTGGACTAAAATCCTTAATGACATTCTCATTAAAAGTTCCTGCTGCCAAATACTGTTTGCTTTTGTCTTTGGAACTGTCTGCACTAATAAGGGGAGACTCATCTCGAAAGTTATTTACATAAAGTTTTTTTCTCATGTCACTGCCACAATCAGCAACTGCATTTTGGTTTTGGGCTGAAAAAATTCACAACAGTTTGGTACACTAGGGGCCACAGGTTACCTTATCCCTTTCCCCCACCCTTGACAAATGAAACCCTGTCCTTAGACAGTACCAACACCACAACTTCTTTATTAAAGGAAAAACCTTCTGGTCTCTTTGGCATCTGCTTCTGAAGTGACTTGCCCCATTCTGACCATGCTATCTGGCTAAAGCTAGTGGGCACAGGCTGCTCACCTGGAGAGCAGATAATAAGATCCTGTAAGGCTTCTCATTCAAGTGGATGTCGGTCACCTCCTGGCTCCGCTCATATTGGTGATGGTGCTGCATGGGAGCAAAGTTTCCTAGTGAAACACATGCACAGATATTTCATTAAAATACTCTTAGTGGCCTACAACCTGCAACTAAGGAATGCCCTGAGCCACAGGTTGTGCTTTGTGTCTGATGGGCCTTGAAGTTGTACCTGGGAAATGTTTCTCAAGTTATTTTTAAGTATTTAAAACCACGAAAATTATTTTGGATTAAAATTTTCCATCTGCATAGCAAGTTTTCTTTTGGTGCTGATTAGAAAAAGAAAGCATCTGGTTTCTATAGGCTTCATTAATTTATCAAAAAGTGATATTACTTTTAAAATTAGACATATGCAGACTAATTCAGATTAATGTTTTAGTATTAACTAAAGTTTGGCTTTTCTAGAGATTTTAAAATGTTAAGTAACTTTATTTATGTGTCTTCTCTAGTGTTTTTTAATTACAGAAAATGAGAGAAGGAGTAGTGCTGTCTTCACAGCATTTCCAGTTCTCATGGAAGAACCAAAAGTCTCATTTCCAAAGTGTGGCATTTTAAGTCATCACTAGTTTTTACCCAGAGCTCTACACTGAGATAATCTTAACTCTACATATTTAGACATTCAGATAAATTTTAAGTAAGCATCTATGTTTCTGGTGATTATTCAAACAGTCTCTCAACCTTTTGTGGGTCACCCATCACCAGCTAATATTACATTAAAAACTGACAAATAATTCTGCATTTTATTGTGACTTGTACAAGCTGGATAACCTGCCCGTTAATTCTCTCCTTCTTCTCACTTAACATCATTCTTCTTCCATGATAATAAAAGGACTACATATTGTATGCAGCTAAAATTAGTTTTTTTATTAGTAGGCAACTGAATCTTCTTCATACTTTGTAACCTGGAGGGACAGAAAAAAATTTTGATTATGTACTGTGGAAAATTTATTTAATTCATGAAAATAAAATACCTTTGTAAAGCAGTAAAATCATTTAAATGGGGTCAATTTTGTTACCTAAAAATAACTCTTTCTGCAAAAAATTATACTTCGCAGAGTTTTCTTTTTTAGAAATTATTACAAATTATTTAATAGGTTTGCAGAGGAAAGGAAATTATTTCTTTTGACATCCTTCCCAAAAGCATGAATTTGGGGGGGCTTTCAACAGCCAACAATATTAGATATTGTTTTTCCCCAGGAAAAAAAATACATTCACTGAGTCACCAAAAGCATTTCCAGTGTTAATCAGTTCTACATTCACTTGAAAGAAGATAGTGAGATTTTTGTTTCTGTAATGGCCCTGTACAAGAAAGATGGAATCCCAGGCTATATGCTGTGAAACGCTCCAGCTTCAAAGTAAGTGTTTCTCATATTTTTATCAAAGACAAAGGCACTTGAGATGAAAGATCTAATTCTCTGTTACTCCGTAGATTCATTGGCACAAGCACAAAGCAGTTGCAATTTGATACTAAATGTGAATTGTATCATTTAAACTCATTTTGCATTTCTGATGAAGGGCAATCTGAAGAAAATTAACCTCAGCTTTATTAAAGCACACATACAATTCTTATCTTTGTAGGTGGGAGATAATTGTATCTTTATGCATAGTTTTATACACATACAGAGTCAGGCAAGCAAATTAATGGGTTTTAAGATGCATTTCTAATTGAACTGAACAAAAGCCTTTAAACAGCTTTGATCCCTTATGTCCTCATTACATCAATTTGAGGTTCATGTAACTGCAGGGGAGGATTGCTGATCACAAGGTTAAGGCTCAAGGGGCCACAGTCGATGGGGCTGTGCACAGTGTGGAACCGCAAGGTAAGACCAAAGCAGGTTCCTGTCTCTGCTAATATCTTGGTAGACCATTGGACTACATCCCAACACCCTTAACATAGCCCCAGATGTCAGTGCTGATGCGGATGTTACACTTCTGTGTCCAGTGAGGGGCTGTGAGCAGGCTTGATTCTGGCTCCAGATCTGGCCCAGAAAGCAGAACTTTCACACCAACAGTCATGACGGTTCTGGAATTTCCAGGTTCAGTTCCTTGCCCTCACAGCTACTGTAGGCCTCAGTCTCACTGTATCTGAGAGTGCTTGTCTTTGTGCTGGTGGTTGGAGGCCGAGTTCATTCCTGCTTGAAGATGGTATGAGGGAAGGCAGACCAAAAATCCCCACTTTGTTCCAAGAGATGTAGTTACAGCATTTTCTCAACATGACCAAACATCCCCAGACTTTCTCTGAGAACAATTTCTTATTATTATTGGCCTTTACTGCCTGATAGCTTCAGTGTTTTACCATCTTGGTGTTTACAAACGAATGAAAAGGCAGTGCAAATCATAAGAACTAGCAATGAAAAGTTACTCGTTTTGGCAAAATCTAGCCTGCCATCATTTTCTATAGTTAAGACTTTTGCCTGAAGCTTTGAATATCTCACCCTGACACCAGCCTGCAGTAATTAATCATTAAACAGTGATTGAGGCAGTGGACCCCAGAAAATATCTTCATATTCTACCATATGCTGAAGCCAGCTGCAGCAAGCACTTGGAGAGAAGCTGCACAGAGGAAAACACTGCCTGACAGTCCCCTGCTGTGAAGTCCAAGCACAGAAAGCCTTTAACGAAGGGCCATAGACAGACTGTTTGCTTGTATTGACCTTCATTACCTGAGATTGTTTAGAAGGCGAAATGTCAGTGTTAATGTGCTAGAATTTTAAACATTATTGCATTTTAATGACTACTTCCAGCCTCTCACATACTCAAAATGTGGAGCAAAAATGTGGATTAGCGTAAGGAAAGGTTATAACAACAACAATAATGAGGGATGGGCAGATGTGTTTTGCTTAATTTCAAACCCCCCTGGAGCATCTCGGGTTTGGAATTAAAAGCTGTTTTCACCCACCCGAGGTCCGTGTTTTATTTGGGGCTGGCCCAGTTCCATGTCAGGCCACAGTGGTGGTGCAGAACTGAGCGGGAGCTTGCCTCCAGCTCTGGTGAGCATGACTGGGTTGACAGATCCCTGTAGAAACACTAGGATCAACAGCAGAGTGGGGAAAGGCAATGAGCATCCCCTGGATTATGGAATTGCCAGAGCCACAGCAGTTTGAAAGCTGCACACAAATAGGGTTTCAGAAGTCTGAATGTGTTGAGTCATATGATCTAGATGTAGATGCTAGGTTTAGTTAGACTATAGGCTGGACTAGATGATCTTTGAGGTCGTTTCCAGCCTTATCTATACTGTGAACACTGTGAAAGTCCCACTAATTATGGAATCATAGAATGGTCATTTAGTTCCAAACCCCCACCACAGGCAGGGACACCTCACACTAGACCGTGCTGCTCACTATGACACGGGTGGTATCCTTAAGCTCACAGGTATTCTGGATTTACGCCATCTGCCTCTATTGTGTTGACTGTCTTACACCTGTCCCATGGAAGTAAACAGCAAGCTATGTCAGAGGCACAGACTATCCTGTGAACCTGTGAACTTGTGAATGTTCCCTTCAAAAATTACAGGTTTAGGTTTTCTACTTTTTGTATGTAAACCCAGAATACTTGTAATTTGTGCTTCTGGCAATTCTGCAGGCACACTAGAAATGTTTTGAATGATGAGAGTAATAGCACTTTTTTACAAACTTGCCTTCCCAGGCTATGTGATGGCACTTTCCTTTGACAGTGCTAGAAAATGTGTTCCTCTGTCATTCCCATAACTGACTAGTTTGAATGCCTCTGTTTGTTTAGGCAAACAAAAGCCTCCATCTGAAACCTTCCTTGAGAACAGAACTTTTAGATAAATGTTTTATGGGGATCTCCCAGATCTCACATTTCCATTATAAATCCAGAAAGCATTTTTACTTCTGTTCCCTACTCTATTCTTGCTTTGCAAAAGAAGTTAACCACACTTGTGTGGCATAAATCTTTGTTTCCAGTGGACCTGTACATACAGAGACAACAAAAGAGATACAACCAAAAAGAAAGTAATTTACCATGCAAATTATAGCTATACTGTGGTTATTTTTTACTCCATGGGAAACTGATGAAAGTTCAACTGAATCTATTATAGAGTNTTTATTTTTTACTCCATGGTTTTGTAGCATTCAAAAATATAAATGGCTTCAAAACAGTCTGGGAAACTGACGAAAGTTCAACTGAATCTATTATAGAGTCAGAAGAACAGCCTCTGGTTTAGAACTGTAGTTGCATTGCATTTTTTGCTAATCTAGGTGGAAAAACATCATTCTGGACTTGCCCTGCTCCTTCACCCTATCTCTAAGCATTAGCTAGAAGTCCCTTTTATAGAGACGGACTTGAGATAAGCACGTCTTTCCTCCACCTCCTTCATACCTCCTGTAGTGCAGGACAGATCCAGACCATGGCTAAGTATGGATGCTGTATCAGAGGACCAGACAGTCCTATATCCATCAAGTTCACTGGTGCAGGGTTATATCTCAGTCCCCCAACGCATCCATTCAGGAAAAATCTGTGATTCTTCATACATCTGGCATAACAAATACAAGAGTGCTTCTTGTTTTGCTGAAAGAGATTTTTTTTTGTTTTATTTTTAAATTGCTCAATAAGTCACTCTTTGTGAATACTCATGGGAGTAGGGGTTTGACATTCTGCTTTTTTCCAAAGACCAAGTTCCTTGGAGGATTTTCCATAATGCAATATGTACTTCTCTCAGACCAGCCTTTGCCCAGGTCATAAAGCATGTCATGACTCTGAAGAAGCATGAGATCTAGTCACATCCAGGGTTTCATAGGGGACTTGATCATGGGGAGTCCAAAGTCTCCAGCTTTTTAAAAAATTAAAAAGTAATTAAAAAGAAATTTACTGAAGGCACTTTGAGATGTCTCATTTGTCAAACAGGGAAAATTTAAAAAATTAAGCTGCAAGGTATGTTTCAGTCAGAGATCAATAGCAGCTTTATTGGCCAGACACTGGTACTCTGGTACTTTGGCCCACCTGTGTATGTGTATGCTCTCATGTCAGAAAGAAGAGATGTAACAGAAGTTCATCACAGGTTCTCCCCATACACTTTTTTTCTGTTGTTTTCAAATTACTAAGAGTATGATTCTTTTCTGTGATTTTTCAGACTGAGGGAAAAAACGCTTCTTCTCAACCTGTTCACCAGCAACTACAAAATGACCATGACATTGGATCTAGTCAGCATGGATTTCGGAAAGGCAGGTCCTGCCTGACCAACCTGATCTCCTCTGACGATCCAGTGATTCGACTGGATGACAACAAAAAGGCTGTGGATGTTGTGTACTTGGACCTTAGCAAAGCCTTTGACATGGTTTCCCACAATAAGCTTCAGGAGAAACTCGTAGAGCATGGACTGGATGGAAACACTTTATGCTGGGTTAGGAATTGGTTGGATGGATGAGCTCAGAGAGTGTTGGTGAATGGTGCCACATCCAGCTGGCAGCCAGTCACTAGTGGAGTCCCACAGGGGCCAGTGTTAGGCCCGGCACTGTTCAACATCTTTATTGATGATATGGACGAGGGAATTGAGTCCATCATCAGCAAGTTTGCGGATGATACCAAGCTGGGGGCAAATGTCGAACTGCCGGAGGGTAGGAGGGTTCTTCAGTGGGATCTTGACAGGCTACAGAAAGGGGCAGACTCCAATAATATGAGGTTTAACAAGACTAAGTGCCGGGTTCTTCACTT
>WEKX01006041.1:70906-84701 GCA_013390025.1 Pitta sordida
CTTCTTCCCTTGCACTGACTGCTGCTGAGGAGAGGACTTTTGGACCCTGAATTCAGAACTCTACCAACATTTTTGTGGGTTTGCCTGCCAGCTGAGGGACATTTTGTTTGTGTGGGTGGGTTTTTGGGGGTGATTGGGGTATTTCCCTGTTGTTTGCCAGTGTCGGTTTGACTCATATATATATATATATAATTTTCTTCATACATCCCAATAAATATATATATATAAAAATATATTATATACATATATTACATATACATATATTCATATATATATTCCCCTCATTAAGGTTGGCGTTTTCTCTTATCGGTCTCTCATCCATTTCCTTTTGAAAGCAACCCCTAACAATGTCCAAACCAGGACAGGGTCCCTTCCAACTCATAGTATTCTATGATTCTGTGACATTTTAAAAATTAGGTGAAAGGATATATAGATACTTAAACATCCAATTCTGACTTCTTTGGCTTCAAGTCTTTCCAGAAAATAACCAACAATATACTAATTCTATTTTTCTGTTGAATAAAACAAGGTAGACACTCACAGCTGCACAAGATTGTAGTACAGTATAAAAAGATCTATGGGGATGAAATCTCATTGGTTCATGTCCAGGATCTGGCATGGTATTTGCAGTCAGAGGTCTATTAATGGCTTGGCCTTGTTTCTATGTTTATTATATTTGAGATTAGTTTTATAGGAACTGGAGATTTGGGCTATTTTTGCAGCATTTCAATGTTTAGATTAATTGAAATTACATTTATTTTAATATAAAATATATGTACACATATTTAAATAGAAACATATAAATATAAGGTAGTTTATAAATATATTAATTTATTGTTATATTTATTTATAGGTTTATTTTAAATACCAGGTTTGGGGTCTTCTTTCAATTACTATTATTACTATTATTACTGCTGTACTAACCCTGTGTACTGTAGTCATGAACGAGTCCACTACCATGTTAAATGCAAAATGGTCTTTTCCTGCAAGAATTTACAATATAAGAGAAAATAGAAGTGAACTGCTTAATGGGAAAAAACAAGAGTATAACAAGATACTGTACAAGGCTATGACTGGGTGTTACCCTCAGTATATATCAGCAGAGTATTATGGAGTTTGTCATAGGGGTTCTGGCAATTCAGAATTTTATTGAAAAATCTAAAAGAAGGCGCTGAGGTAACTGCAAATGTTTTCAGGTTACTTTTCCTGAGGACAAGGAACTTTCCTGAGAGGAAAGTCAAAGGTGCCTTTCTAAAACTTACTCATTGAAAAATGAAGGTTTAGAGTTCTGAGGAGTTACTATTTGTGCATTCAGCAAAAAGCTACAGGTAAGATAAGGTTAGCTGTGAAATATCTGACAAGATGCTTATGTGCACCTTATGGACAGAACTGGCAGAGTGCTCTTTACAGCAGCACTCTGCATGGATATGATGATGTTTGCTAAGGAAAAAAAGAATTCAATAATCAAGACAAGGGATAATGAGTACCTGAGGAAGATATGAAACTGTCTGGTAGAGGAAGGCCGGTCGTATCTTAAAGGTAAAAAAAGTATCCAGCTGACTCAAATTTATCCTGTACCTGAGGAGATTAGCATGAGGCGGATTATACTGAAAGAAATATTCACTAATTATTCTTCTTTGCTGTAGCAGGGAAAAACTGACTTTGGCCCAGGCCCCTTGTTCTAATGTGCAAGAATTAATGCTCCTGAGAGTAGAGTTTAGTGTTTAGATTAGACAGACTGAACATGGAAATGGGAAAATAATACTGTCAACCAAGATTTTCAGGCAGTTTACAAATGAAGAAAGATTTACACAGGGAAGTATTTTAGAGTACTGTAAATTATACCCCTTTTTCACATTCTTTACTTTCTTTCCATCACCCTTCTGTGCACACAAGACAGAATAGAAGTGCACTTTAAGCATGGTCTTAAATTTATGCATGATGTGCTGGATCTCAGTTGTGTGCAATAAAAAAGATCAGATACTAGAGAGAATTGAATGATTGAGTTGATTAAAATTTTGTAGTCCCATCACTTTAATTTTTTACACATAAACTACCTAATTCAAAGTTTGTTACATTTGGCAATTAAAAAGAGAAAATTGCTAATGAGCTTCAGAGCTACAATGAAGTTGGCTTGGGTCACTAGTCATGAACATATTGAGGTATGATGAGGCCACAAAACTTGAAAAGTGCTTCAGTGTCTCTCACCATTATATAATAAGACAAATGAAGGAGACTACAATGGAAATGGAATGATTTATTGTCAGATCTCTGAAGCAAAACCATTTCAACATTATGGAAGTGATAAGTAATTTAGTAGTGTGATCACTGTTAGAGGCCATTGTGCACCTAAGCCCAGAGCTGAAGTGGCAGAGAGGAACCACCAGGTTTCCTTTGTAGGTCCCCATTATCTTTCAGTCTAGATCTTTCTGTTCTGAGGACATAACATACCTGGACAATGTTATTTTTCTATCATCAGTAAGGAGGAACAATGTGAGGAACACATTTTAACAGCTAGATTAGAGAAGGGTATTATTGTATCACATTCTTCTCTACAAAACAGTTGTACTACCAGCCAGTATAAATGATTCATTCAAAAGATTTCCCTATGGCTAGAAACACTGGATAACTTCAGACTAGCCAGAAATACCACTACTAAGAAAAAAGTAACACGGTTTTGGCACATCATTTTTATGATACTGAATACAAAACTGACCACCACTAAACATTCCACAAATTTCATTCCACAAATGAAATTCAGAGTTTGTATCCATGTATGCTACAATGTACTTTGGAAAAGGATAATGGTACACTCCTAAAAGATTATATGTGATATGAGACAGGATATAGAAGGAGAAATATACCATTGTTGGTAGTAGGATGGCAACAGGTTAGGTTAGGTTAGGTTAGGTAACAGGTTTGACTGGATTAGATTGGTAATAGGGGATAGATTGGACTTGATGATCTCTAAGGTCTTTTCCAACCTTACTGATTCTGTGATTCTGTGATTTTACATTATTTCCAAAACTGAGTTTGATAAGGCTCATCAGGAAAGTAGCACAATTGTACTGTTACCTGATTGGTGAGAGGCACACTGACACAGAGCTCTTTTTCAGGGGAGTCAAGTACAAGAAATTAGTTGTAATCAACACGCTATAGGCATATAGAAAGCATGTGAAAATACATTTGACTGTAGAGGAGCCATATGAACTAAAATAATTGAAAAAACTATAAATTGAGCAGGGCTTAGTAAAACATTCAAGCAATTTTGGGTTTTTTAGTGTAGGACAAGGTAGAAAATGTGAAGATATAAACAAGATATGAAGGTGTCCCTGGAATCCCATTTTATGGGCTTGCACCTACATCCCTTAAAAAAAAAAGTAGAAGGCTTCACTCTTTTTCATTATTTTTAACAAATCTAATAATAGAATTTATGCTTACCAGAAACAGAGGTTTTTTAGGAAGTACACTTTATGGAAACCAGCCAGTGGGTGGGGTGTTTTGCCTTTTGTACTGGGAAAGTTAATGTTTTCTACTAAATCATCTAAATTTATCGTGCCTGAAGATATCCATATATGCTTCCCCAAACTATAAATTGCAGCAGTCTCGTACTTTTTTCCCTGAGGTCTTTTTCATAGTTCTATATGCAGATGATATCTAATAAATTGATTTATATTTCTCTGTCTCATAACAAAATTGCTTATTGTAAAAAATACCTCTTGTCTTCAGAACACCTGATTTTATAAACAATGAGTTAGTAAATGTGAATACTTAACAGGACAGACGCTGTACTTCCAAAGAGCAGTGCCAGTAAACACTCTGTTAATGGAACCTAGTTTACAAATTTCTTTAAATAATGAGTTCTCTAGTTTATTAATAACTGTTTTGCTATTCCCTTCTTCCTGATTTTGGAAAAGTTTTGTGATTCCTATGGGATCTTTGTATGACTGCAGTTTACGGAGCAAGTAAGACTTTGAATGATCTAATCAAAACAAAGAAATAAAATAGCAAACCAAGAAACAAACAAAAAATCCAATAACTTTCTCTCTTTGTGCCTGATAGTATGTATTTTGTGTGAGGGAAAAATAGTTGAAATCTAGCACTAAACATGGTCCCTATAATTCCTCAATTTAAAAGTAAATTTAGCTGCTCTCAGAGGACCCTCATTTTAAGCAATGTTCTTCACTGTCATTTCAAAATTACCCGTATACCATATGTTTTTTTGCCTATTTATTTGTAAATAATGTCCTTTAGAGGGAAGAAACCCAACAGTAACAAAACAAAACACACTCAAATTGCTTATCCAAATTTGATGAATCCCATATCACAAGGACAGCCAACAGCCTTGACACTGTGAATCTCATATGAGTTGTATGTCTCATAAGTCATTGAATGACACAAGGCTGTAATATCTGCCTATCTACAATAAGAGACTGTTACTGCAATATTTACTATCGGACTCAATGAAATGAGGCATCCAAATGCATAAACTTTCCTATGGAAATCAACTGACTATTCATGAACATTAATGCTTTACTAGATGAAGGTCTGGACTAGCACTGAAAAAATTTCCAGCTGCAGGAAGCAGCTGTTTGTATCCATTTATTGGGAACTCTCTCCTCTGAGTGACTCAGAATTTGTGCTTTAGTAAATCAGAAGAGGTGGGTTACTCAGAGATTAGAACCCAAGAAGGCAAATAATGGAGTAGGTTGCAAAAAGCAACCTAAAATATTGTGTTTACAAAAGGGGTAAGCATGTAGAATGATCTTCTACACAGCAAAGATTAGGTGTCTCCAAAGAATCACAGAATATTCCGAGTTGGAGGGGACCCACGACCATCAAGTCCAATTCCCAAGTGAATGGTTCATAAAGGGACTAAATCCATAACCTTAACCTTGGTGTTGCTAATACCGTGCTTTAAACATCTGAGCTAATCTCAGGGTCATCTTTTTTTTTTTTTTTGATCTANCCAGCGCCGAATACAGGGGAAGAATAACTTCCCTATTCCTACTGGCCCCACTATTCCTGATACAGGCCAGGATGCCATTGACCCTCTTAGCCACATGGGCACACTGCTGGCTCATATTAAGTTTTCAGTCAATCATAACTCCTAAATCCCTCTCCATTTCACCACTCTCCAGCCATTTGTCGCCCAGCCGGTAGCGATGCAAAGGGCTGTTATGTCCAAAGTGATGAACCAGTACTTGGACTTGTTAAATCTCATACTATTAGTATCTGCCCATTTCTCTAGCCTGTCAAGGTCCCTCTGAAGGGCCCTTCTACCCTCTGGCATTTCAACATTTGCCCTCAACTTGGTATCATCTGTGAATTTGCTAATGGTAGACTCATTTCCCCCATCCATATCATTGATAAATATATTAAGAAGTGCTGGGCCAAGCACTGATCCCTGTGGGACTCCACTAGTGACCGGCCACCAGCTGGATGTGGCACCATTTACCAACACTCTCTGAGCTTTTCCCTCCAACCAATTCCTAACCCAACACAGAATGCTCCTATCAAACCCAGGCTCTGAGAGTTTCTTCTGAAACTTACCATGGGAAACCGTGCGGAAGCTTTTACTAAAATCCAATTATACAACATCTACAACCTTCCTATCATCTACCAGGCAAGTCACCTTTGGCCTTGTTCGGATTTACTCACTTGTGTAGCCAATGTTACACCTCCAAAATGTTGAGTTCTACCTCCCTTCGTCCCTCATATAAGCCTGTGGATAAAAACTATGCAAAGCTTTCAACCAGGCAACCGTGGCCTGTTCCAGGGATTCTGGATGTTCTATCCATTTGAAACCTGAAAAGAAGAAATGGCAAAAAGGAGGCTTCGAAGTGCCACAAGATTTTTACCATGGGATTAATTAACACTGTCCTCAATATTAATGAACAATTAGAGTGCAGTCCACTTGTGTTGCAGCTCAAAAGTAGAAGGTCCTGAGGCATCCCTGGTCTGTGTCCCAGCATTGCTGTGTTGAGCAGGAAGCCGTCTAATCCCTCCACAGAGGACATCCGGTGTCCTTAGGATGCAGAAGTTAGAGGGATCGGAAGTTCGCAATATGTTCACAATGTTCACACTACTGCTACTTTGCAGAGTGGAAAAGTAAAAAAAAACAACCAAACAATAGATTCATTTCAATGTACTTTCCAATAATTTACACGTTGGGTGGGATTTTCAAGTACGAGAGTGCACAAAGCTTCCAAATTCACTGCAGTATTTTTGAAAATGTATTCCATTATGGAGTTTAATCTTCAAGGATACTTCTGTCCACAGCAGAAATGTCCCAATATCATCAAGTCTATGCTGTTAATTGTCTTAATTATCCTGTGATCTCATAAGGAACAAGAATTTTTTTTGTGTGTTGAAACCTGGGGTTTTTTTGTTTGTTTTGAGATTTTTTTTCCTGATTTGAGACTAAAAAACGAGTTGTAGCTTAAAATTTTGTACCAGAAGGGAAAAGGAACAAAAAAATATGAGACCTAAAAATAGTTCTTAAATATATCACTTTAATGACTGTGAGGGATCCAGGTTGGTGTTATGCTCTGCGATGTGCTCTCGGTCTCCTTACGGGTGTTAGATGGTGAGTTGGACTAGATGATCCTTGTGGGTCCCTTCCAACTCATAACATTCTGTGATTCTGTGTGAATTTCCCTAAAGTTGATTGTTGAATTTCTTTAAAAATTGAATAATAATAATATAGATAATTTTAAAAATAATTATCTATCTTTTGACAAGAACAGTTCAACCCAAATACATATTATCCATTCTGTCATTTGGATTGACATTCCCTTGGCACCTGCAGATCGATAATTACTTTCCTATTTAATGAATAAAAAGTTTTCAGTTAAGAAAAAAGCGTGCATGTTTAATAACCATTATGGTGTCAAATTCCAGATTCGAAAATACACAGCTGAGGCCTACTATTTTCTGATAAAGCCTGAAGAATTCTAGTTCTACACAGGAAGAGGCAGGAGAAAACAGATGAATACACAAAATTTTTCAGAATAATGAGTCCTCCTTAGAACAGGTTTTCCTCACACCAAGTCTTGGCAAGATAAGCACCAGGTACCTAAGAGACAAAACTCTTAACTTTAAAGAGATGGAAGTTCACAATTAAATGCTCTAACAATAATGCCTACTATGATATGATGAATAATAATAATGAAAATAGTCTATCTAAACCCATTTAAATCCAGTCAACTCTGCTGTTTCTGTCCCAGGTAAAAAGACATATTTACTGATGTTATTTATTTATAGGATTTCAGCCTACAGGGAAACCAGAGAAATGGTTTCTCAGAGTGCTTCAATTCTTCCTGGTAGTGTCAAGAGAAATGCTGAGGTGTAGCTCCTTCATTCTGTTGCATGAAACCTCCAGAGGCTCCCAAATTTATACATTATAGTTTTGTGTCTGGTATAAGCAAAGAGATTTGAAGAAGCTGCATCCTGTGCAGTATTCATGTACAGGTGTTTTAATGGTAAACTTGAATATAGACTGTTAAATTTTTAACTTAAAATAAGGATTTACCTAAAACAAAAACAGTTCTCAAAAAAATAGGTTTCCCATTATTCTATAAATTCCTTCATGTTTCCACTGTCTTTTTTAAATGGCCTTATCTTTCTTTTTCATTATTTCCCATCTACCTTATTAAAAGCAAAGAGAAAAGGAAGAGAGAAAAAGAAAGGTACGTGATGTCCTCAAAATACCTTATTTTCCAAAAAAACCCTATTGGTTAAAGAGTAGAAGAAATCCATTTCAAACACCTGATACATTTAATTTTTGAGACAAAGGGAATTTGTCCAAGCGAATACATTCATGATTTGCCCAGCCTTCCCAGAGAGTATGAAAAAACAGACATCTTCATTCTATGGCTGCATCATGGAAGGCAAGGTTGGTCAACTCTTGAACATGGGCATTAGGCTCAAAAAAGAAAGAAATTGGGGCAAATATACTGACAATGCAAATCATAGAAGATGGCGAAAATATGTTTCCCTGACAACAAGATTGCCCTAGAGGGTGCTATTTTTTTTTAATTATTTATTTTGGTGAGGAGGAACGAGGTGATGTCAGATTTTGACAAATGAGAATTGAAAACTAGCATGCTGAAATCACTACAAATATATATTTTTCTACATGATATCTCTTCTTTCTGGGGCCTAACTGAGACCGGAATCTGAAATGGAGTGCTTCCAGCAGTTGAGTTTTACACGTTTAAATCTGGCCATGGAAATACATTATGATTTGCGAGTTACATTTCTTCCTTGCCAACAGCAGCCAGCTACTAAGCTGAGGCTGCCTGCTGTTAATTAAACTATGTTCCACTAAAAACCTGCAGCACAAATACATGGTAGCAGAGCATGTTCTGTGCGCTGTTCCTCCTCATGTGATAAGCAGTGCATTTCCTCAATGGATGCACATTGCTTACATTTTTAGAGCTATTAAGCCAGGATAATTATGGAACAATCTAGGCAATGTTCAATAGCCCATGCAGAAGCCTGACAGGGCATGTTGTCTCTTAATTAGGAATTTGAATGCCTAATGCTTGTATATTAACTGAAATAATTGGATAGATGTTTTACATTTTCTTCACTTTTGCTGACAACCAAGCAAGGGACCACAGGAATCAACACATCTTCCTAAAAGAGCTCATTTCTTTTGCACTTTCTACGTGAGCTAATCTGTTTTTATAAAGGGATTTTTGAAAGAATGTGTGCTGGCTACTGGGTAAATATATTGTAAGATGTTCCTCAGTGAGTCTTGTAGTTTTAAGCTGCTATCCTGTTGCTTCCTGTACTATCATAAACTACACAGTGTAATTGTCTACCTGTATCTTTTTTGTTCCTCAGAAGTCAAGTAAAATTACAAGAGTCGTTATCATTCCTTCATTGTTTCTAAGTGCTGATAATGGCATATGTATTGTTTCAAACTGAATTGTAGCACAATTGCTACTATTTATGTGAAAATCTGCTTTGTTTTCCACAGATTGAGGCTGCTTTTCAGGGGCTGTGCTTCTTGGACTAGACACTGCAGCTCTGGCTGCAAAGGAGAGGCCTGCTTGGACCTCCCAGCCCTTGCTCTCACTTTCAGGAAAGACAAGGCAGAGCCTTAACGGGTCTGCCCAAGCTGTATGGAAGCAGGTAGGACTTGAGTAATTGGATTCAGTAGTACCATCCATTTGCCCATTTCCACAGCCGAGACACTATCCAACTCCAATCCATCATAAAACCAGTGAAAAAAATTCTTTTGGTCTTCATGTATAGCAGAACTGAGCCACAAGTGAGCAAATTCTTCGATTGATGTCAACATTTTATGTGAGGAGTACATACTATGCTTGCCAGTATATGCATTGTTTATATTTAGGATGTCTGATAAATGTGTTTATTCACAACTATTAGTATAAAAGCTCCTTTAAAAGCAACAAATTGCTCCCTATTAGAAATGTGCATAATGACCTATTTCCATAAACATTTTTCGTAAGAGAAATTTTAATGTGCAAAACCCTGCAGACATTTTATGGAAATTTGACTGTATTCTGCAGAAGTGCATCACAGTCATATTTTGTTCTTTAATATTTTGTTTTGAGAGGTGAATTACTTTTATTCAGATATATAGTAAAAGAGAAATAACCTGGCATAGGGAAAAGGAAAATGAGTCTTAATATCTTTCCTTCATGCTAATGTATATTTGTTTGATTGATGCAAGAATGTTTTTTACAAAATGTACACAGCCCCTGTTGATTGGGGTTTGCGGATTTTTTTTCTGCATATTTCTTTGAAAAGGGTAATGGAGTCTTTTAAAGAAAGCTCTTTATATCCAGTCATAAGGGAAAAGTATAGTAAAGGAATGCCTTCATGGCCAAAAGGATAAGTAGAACTGCTGAGTATCTATCTGTTGTATTGAATCTGATTTCCATACCTAAGTGGAGGTCAAGTGTGAAAAACCATATTCACTAAATATTGTGATGCAGTTTTAGAGGCATGTCTTTAAAAACTAGCCTGAGGGGGTTAAATATGTGTTAGCTTTAATTTTTGTTTGTTTCAAAAGCATGCAAGGAAATCTCCAGTGTTCTATGGAGTCTTAACAGCATTTCTGTATGCTATGTACTAACTGTAACCAGAGCATCAGCAGGGTTTTTCATATTAATTTACTATAACTTTAAAGCAAATAATGCTTTTCCTTCCATGTAGAGCTTAGAGCTTCTGAACTACCAATGACACAAACAGAAGTCTGTAAAAATAACTTAATTAATTTCAGGTGAAAACTGTCTCATTTGTAGTTCCACCTAAATATATTATTATAAAGAAACAAGGCTTTATTTTAAATCAAGCTAATCATACAGCCATGCAGAGGAGGTAGAAATGGGGAAAACATCCATAGATCTAATAATAAAGAAAGGGTGCAATATTTCAACCCCCCTTTGAAGGAAATTTTGTTGGCCATTTTTAAGGAAATGTTGCTCTGTGTTAAAGCACAGGCAGAGCTCAGCTCTGAGTTCAGTTTTGCCTTTGCCTAACTGTATTAATTTAGACAAACCACCCAAGTGACATTTTTAAGCTGGAAGATATTAGCCTCTAGCATACAGAGAGAGCTTGGTTTGCTAATAAAATGCTCTGCGGATGAACAGAAAAAAAAAGAAGAAGCATGAGGAAAGATGTCAAGGACACGAAAAAGACTAAAACATGAAGACCTTTAGAGATATCTATGAGAAAAGCAGGTTTCTATATTTCCAATTCTGTCTTAACCTACCTACCTTAATGAGGAGTTATACAGAGTAGAAACATGGACTTGAAACATCACATTAGTTAAGTAGTTTAACTTTTAGCATGTGCCATTAGCTCCTATGGTCTTTGAAAGAGAATTAGTTGCAAATGTGATTAAGAGCTTGGCTATCCTAGGCTGCATCAGGAAGAGTGTGGCCAGCATGTTGAGGGAGGTGATCCTGCCCCTCTGCTTGGCCCTAGTGAGGCCACAGCTGGAGTGGTCAGTTCAGTTCTGGTCTCTACAGTTCAAGAAATACAAGGAGGAGGAAGAGGGTCCAGTGGAGGCTGTAAAGATTATGAGGAGTGTGAAGCATCTCTCTTATTAGGAGAGACTCTGTCAGGTGGACCTCCTTAGTGTGGAGAAGAAAAGACTGAGAGGAATCTCACTAATGCATACAATTATCTCAAAGGCAGCTGCCAAGAGGAGGGTGCCCGACTCGTTTCAGTGATGCCCAGTGATATGACATGGAGCAGTGGCTAAAACCTAAAACACAAGAAGTTCCTCAACATGAGAAAGAACTTTTTTACACTGGGGGTGGCAGAGCACTTGAACAGGATGCCCAGGGAGGTCATGGACTCTCCAACTCTGAAAATATTCCAAATCTACCTCTACATTTTTCTGTGTCAGCTGCCAAGAAGGGAGATTGAACTGGATAATCTCCAAGGTCCCTTCCAACCCTAACTATTCTGTGACACTGTAAATATGCTACTGAATATGACGCTGGAGTCTTCTGTTTTGGTGGAGGATCAGCTGCTGCACACCAGTGTTGCAGCTGTAATAGTACAGTTGCTTTAAGATGTTGTTTTTCCTTCAAAGCACTGAGCAGCTCTCAGTATCTCCAACACACACAATGAGAGCTGAGCACATAGATGTACCAAGGCCTACACACAGCCCTTGTCATATCTCACTGAAGTAAATGGCCGACTGTAATTAATATCAGTGGAATCAGGATTGTGCTACATAAAACTTCTAAAGGAATCATCCTTCCTTCTTCCAGGCATTTTATATGATCTTTCCTGCCCTTACCATTGCTGAATGTTCATGTAATAGACAGTTATAAAACCTTATATGAGAATGAATGAAATTTTAAGTGTTGAATTAGTCAAATGAATTAATCACCATGATTTAGAGGTATTTTTGCTGTAGGAAGTGTAAAGAATCAGTCAAGATTTTCTCCTGTGAGGGCTGTATGTATTGATTTCTTTTTCAAATGACCAAGCAATTAGCATAGCAGAAACCTAGGTGCTCAGCACCTTCTCCATTAAACAGAACAAATGTCAAGTCCTATTAATATAGTCAGCTGTTTCACCGTGCTTGATCACATGCTATTTATCATTATACATTTATTATCTTGTAGAAATAGTGTTATGAGGTTTTGCTGACAATAACTTTATATGATGTACTCTTTTTCATTTTATTCCTTCTTTGTAGTTCAGGTTCAATTTCCTCATGCCCGGGCTGTTAAACCATTAATTGTGAGAGTCCAGATTTTCAGTAGTTCATGCTGGTACAATAAGTCTTCTTTCCCCTCCTCCTCTCCCAAGTGGAAAAAAAAATAAATCTGTATTTTTAATAATAATAAAAACACATAATCGCTTAATGCAGAAATGTCCATTGCACCTGAACAGCAAATCCAGCTTAAGTGGAAATTTACACAAAGAATTATTTATAGGAATCAATCATAATTACATTTAATGCATGCTGCAGCTGTTTATAATTGTGTTTTTCCCAAGGTTATTCTCCTCCTACTGTCCACCCACACACACATGAAATTTGTTTCTGTGGAAATGCTTAGGAAGCATTATAATTTTCCTGTAACTTGCTACAATGGCAGCTGACTGTTGTGAGGCAGACTAGATCTTGATTAGTGAGTGCAACAAATAAAAAAGAAAACTGTTTTGTTAACCCGTAAAAAAGTCTTGAGAAGCTGGTTAATAATAACTATTAGAACACATACTTTCCATGTCATTCTGTTTGCTGTTTATTATGAGAAGCAAATCTGACTGCTAAATTTAAAAGTTTATTTTTGGTAATCATAAATTCAAGATAGTGTGGGACAAATGGAGAAGCTATGCATAAACTTAGACCTTCTCACACTTACTTAGAAACTTTCTTCCTCAAAAATTCACAGCTAAAGAACAGATTGTAAAATGCACTTCTTTTTTAACTACTGGAAAAGCTGACTTTTCATAATGAAAGAAAAAAGGGATTTAATTTGGCATATGTCTTAGCTCCAGCTATTCAATTAAAAAAATAAAGATTTCATAGGAAAGAGAATACATGACATACACATCTTTTGTTGTATTAAAGGCCCACATGTCTAACCAGAAAGTCTAGAAGGGAACATATTGGGCAGCCACTTGCTACATGGTTACCTACAAAGGATGCTGTGCTGCCTTTTCATACATAGGATGAGGCAGGAGAAGGTGTGAATTTATAACAGTCGTTATTTTTTATGCCCATTGTTCTGACCCCTCAATCAGTATGGTTTAAATTTTAAATTTCATTGCATGTTGATGGATTTTCTATAACGGTTATTACATAATTCTAAGCTAGTTCAGTGGAAAGTGCGGTCTGTGTTATACTATTTTATTCCACCCTCTTTAGCATGTTCTGTGTCTGTGGTACTACACATATATCTATCTATATCTATAGCTATACCTTTACAAAATAACTCTTTGATATGTAAACTTTTGATTCTAGGTGTTCAGTTAGACACCTGATATCAGAATTGATGTGTTGTGTCCATTATGAAAATCTCTGAGTTATATGATAGAGAATTCTTGTAGTAGTTGTAGTGATATTAGGCTGAAAAACCATAAAAAAAATTCTGAGGGTGGAATCACAGAATCACAGGGAAATAGTGTATAATTAGATATGAGTTCAGTTTCTCAATTCTGTTTTGTGAAGCTGGCAGCCGGTCACCAGTGGAGTCCCACAAGGATCTGTGCTTGGTCCGGCACTGTTCAATATCTTTATTGATGATATGGATGAGGGAATTGAGTCCATCATCAGCAAGTTTGCAGA
>WEKX01006041.1:84850-102030 GCA_013390025.1 Pitta sordida
CTCAGTGGAATGGTCTGCCCAGGGAGGTGGTGGAGTCGCCATCCCTGCAGGTGTTTAGAAAAGACTGGATGAGGAGCTCAGTTACATGGTCTAGATGATGGGAGACTTGGATGGATGGATGGAGTGTGGTGCCTGTGGTTCCATGTGTGTGAGTTCAATCCCTGAGTGGGCGTTCGCTTGGGTATTGGACTAGATGATCCTATGGGTCCCTTCCATCACGGAATAACGTGTGAACCTGTGAATCTGTAATAAAAGGCCTGATGTATAATGCCAAATTATTGAATTTGTGATTAGATGTGGACTATCTTGAGTCAAAAGTTTGGTAATTTAGGATGGAGTCCTCCAGACGCATTTAACAGAAATGACCAAGGTTCACCACAGGAAATCCAATAAAGGCCCTTAGTCTTCAGAATTGAATTAGCAGGGGTTCTGAAGGAATTAGAAGTTTTGGTGTTGATTTGGTGAAGATGCTCAACCAACTGAGGAAGAGCCTAGCCCTTTCAAGAGCTTCATCAGTGAACGAGGCATAGTGAGGAGAGGGGTGGATGTCTCAGCAGCCACCTCAGCATCTAGATTGAGAAAGCTGAACTTTTTGTGCCACAGCACAGATTTGCCTTAGTTTACAGGGCAGCTTTTTCAGAGAACTCAGAATCCCATCTCTCAGGTCACTTTGTGGGAAGCCTTGAAAATCCTTCCACTTCTGAAATGTCCTGAGACATAAAAACTGATTCAGGCCCATTCCAAATCAATCCACTCACTTGCTATTTGTGCTTTTATTTCTCCCCACATACCTTGTAGCATAGAATTTAACTGTAGCTGAGATATAGCATAAGTAAATAACCAATGGGGACCAATAATAATTGCAATAAACCTATAACTTTGATGCTCCAGTATTTAACATTCCGGATCAAACTCTGCCCAGCCTTACACTCCACAAAACCCTCTTGAGGGCAATAGGATTTCATGGGGTATAAATCAGGGCAGAATAAGGTAATTTCAGAGGAGGTGAAATTGCTGATGTACCTTCCCCATCTTTAAGACACTTCAGCCAAAAAGAAGGGTAGTGATTGCAATAAGGAAGAAGGTCACACCAAGACAATTAAAAATGAACTAGAAATATATTAAAATAGTTTATAATTTTACAGTTATTACTCTGTTATTTGTAATTATGAGGCACGTTTGGCAAGGACAAAACCCCATAACTGTATTTGTTGCTGTATAAGATGTTCCAAAACAGATTATTAAAATTTTCTCTTGCCGGTGATACTGAATGGGAAAAGTAAACAAAAGTCTATCCAAGGTGTCTCCAGATAGGTGCTGTATGAGGCATTATTTCTTAGTATCTAAGATGGATCAATTTCAGAGCATTGTAGCTCTGACTCCAGAAAAACTGACCATATTTTTACTCTTAAAGGCAAGAGGCCTTGAAAATCCACAGATTAAATGAACCTTAGAGTTGAACACGTGGGTGTAGCTCTGTGGAACAAGTTTCTTCTGCAAAGCAGTTAATTGAAATCTCATTTATTCCAAGAGAATTTCCAATACTAAGCATTTATTGGAAACAAAACAAAAACAAAACCCCTCCAAACCAAAGCAAAACAAACAAAAAAATCCCTAAACCCTTATTTGTTTTTGAAATAATATTCTATGACATAAGATTATTTTATTTTGAATTTAGAATATGAAATATCCAAATTGATACCTGTATTTTTCATTACTTTCAGGGAAAAAAAGTGGCTATAACCATTTTTGTTCTCATTTATTTTCTTTACAATCACTGAAAGATTTCCGCAGACAAAAGCTTCTCATTAAAAGAAAATTATCAACAACAACAACAACAAAACAAAAAAATCAATAGAAAAATAATTTTAATAAAAAATACTTAACTGAACTAAAATAATAGATTTCTTTGTCCTCTAACCAAATTGGAAAAACGTACAGTCAAAAGATGCCATTGCTGTCACACATAGAGTGGAAAACATCCATGATGTTTTCTATGGCCTATTAGTATAAAAGTACATTTTTCCAGGAAATTTGTGGCCTGTACTTTGTCTTATGCGTGATACTTGGCCATGTCTTCTCTCAGGTTGATGAGACCAGAACAAGAGGACATGGCCTTAAGCTACGCCAAGGGGAGGTTTAGACTGGATGTTAGGAAAAGGTTTTTCACAGAGAGAGTGATCTCTCAGTGGAATGGTCTGCCCAGGGAGGTGGTGGAGTCGCCATCCCTGGAAGCATTTAAGAGAAGACTGGATGAGGAGCTCAGTGACATGGTCTAGATGATGGGAGGCTTGGATGGATGGAGCGTGGTGCCCGTGGTTCCATGTGTGTGAGTTCGATCCCTGGGTGGGCGTTCGCTTGAGAGTTGGACTAGATGATCCTATGGGTCCCTTCCAGCTCAGAATAACCTGTGAACCTGTGGACCACTCCTATTCAACCTCCTCTCCTAAACTCAGAATTTGCTTCTTTATTTTTCCCTTAGATGACTTTTCCTGCACATTGCAGCGGAAGTGGACCTGTAGGCTCGGTCATGTACCTCTTTAATCACTACTGTTGAAGAAAGCATGTATGGTATGTAGCTGGTGGCTTTGGGAACACAGCCTTCCACAGCTGCACTGCAGGAGGGAAGGAGGACTCTGGGAGAGATGGGGATCCTGCATCCCAAATCCCTAATGCCCTGCACTCTCCATCACCCCTCACATTTCCACAAGAGAGGTTTAACATCAACACAAACAAGGAGACTGCTGGAGCAATTTTTGTATTAATTTAAAAGGTAACAGAACATACAGGGTACTGAAATCAAATAATGCTTATGAGCCAGATACTAAGCACAGCAGTTATGGTGAGAAAGAAGGTGCCACAGAGGTTTAAAATGGTTAATAGAGCAAATAAACCTCTCCAAAAGAAAGCTCTGAATGTCAAAAGAATTGATTTTCAATGTAACTATCCATATGCTGAGAATCCTCAAAGGGGCATTTTCAGCTGGGGTTGAAATGTGGCTATTTTAGTGCAACGATGTATTCCTAAGCATTAAAAAGAGAAGTCCTTTATTCATGTAAAGTGGCACAAAATTTCTGAAAGACAGGCTCCAGACACTGATTTTTGGGTCTGAGAGATGGATAGGCTGTAAGCCAATGCCAGATAGTCTACAAGCCAGTGCCAAACAACTATATTTAAATTAATTTTTTGGTTATACGTGTATAAAGGTGGTGCCTGACACATAGCCAAGAAGCAGACTCGGCATCCAAACATAAATTCTGCCACTTCTGCTCTGCATTTAACTACAGTCTTCAAACAAAAAATAAAACAAACAAACAAAAAGAAAACTAGTCTTGAACTGCAGACAAATGTTGCATGGCGCTAAAAGTCAGCACTCCTACTGTGTGCTGAAAAATGCAGCTTCATTCCCAGTCCAGGTCACAGGTTATTCTGAGTTGGAAGGGACCCACAAGGATCACCTAGTCCAACTCCTAGTTCCAGCATCTGTCGCACTCAGGAGAAGAGTAATGAAGGTGCTGAGCATCTTCCAGAGCTGGGCTCGGCTACTTTCCCCTATCCTCCCCACTGCCACTTCAGTGCACACATCTGATGGGTTCTCCATGGAGGTCTGGACAGGCAAACGACCCCAACAGTTTGCAGGAACAGCTGCAGGGAGGAGCTCTGCTCCTCACAGTGGAGGTTCATGGCCTGCAGCGGCCAGAAGGTGTGTGCATTGTTGTACACAGCAGGGATGTCATCAGGGCTAAGTAGATTTAGATTGTGTCTTCCATTTAATAGAAGCTTTGCTTAGTAGTGTTTGCTTAGCTCATTTTCAGGGAAACTAGAGCAAATTATTCGTGGCAATGTTTCACATAACTGTATTAACACATGGGGCCTTTCACACTGCCCTGTAGCTTTCAAGCGAGACCAAAAGTTTGCAGCTTGCTGCCTTTCTTAGCTCTCTTCCACCTATATGGAATCTGCCCTGTCTGGCTGCTGTCTTTTCCCAGGCTGAGAGCTCTGTCTGTCTTGCAGGAATATATTTCTCTCCAGGGAAATTTTCCCATTACAGGCATCTTTAGACTCTGGGCTCAAATCAGACCCAGTCTGTAGCTTAAATACCTATTTCTACCAGGTACATAAAGTCACTGACAACAATTAAAAAATGATATCTCAAGATTTTCAAAGATATAGCTGCTACAACTATTTAGCACAGACAGGCAAGACAGCTATAGATTAATTAACTCACGTACCGTTCACTGTTCCACACAGAGTAATCAACATGAGGTAAATTACACAGGCTCTTAAGCATATTTTACTAGCCACAGTGAAATTCCTGCTGGTGAGTATGGTATGAAAACCAGGTACAAATTGCCATGCTTCAGTAATAGGTTGGAAGTAAAGAACTGACATGTATAAAGTGTTCACTGCGCCTTTCCTCTAGTTTCCCTGAAGAATTTTGCCTTCACAGGCCAGCCTCTGGGACAAAAAAGAAACAAATTTTTAAAATTAGCCCATGCCATGCATGCACAATTCTCCTTGAAACAATGTAAACGAGTCATAATACATCAATGCTGAGTATATATTCAAAGATTAAGAATGGAAACATATGTAAAAAAAAAAAAAGAAATCAAGCTACAAATGGGATTTTTCTTCAGATGTGTAAACTGAGTCAGAGATATAGCTAAGCTCTTCATATAGCTGAAATCTGCAAACAGTCTTTTGGGATCTGGGCTCTGAAGTCTTAGCATCAAAAACTTATTTACATCATTACAATACACTCTGCCTCCATCAGCTTCAAATTAAGGGTATAACAGTCAAAATGCATTCACAGCATATACGTAGTCCCTGCATGAAAGGAAAAGTTAGTTGCCTTGAAGCATCATTCAAAAAAGTTGACATGTTGAGCAAAGAGCTCCATATCATAATGAATTAAAAAGTTCAGGACAAAACTGAGATAAATTCCGCTTTACTCTTTGGTGCTTTGCTTGGCAATACTCAGGACTATAGTTACCTAGGCACTTTCTTTCAGACCGACAGCTTCTCTGTTTGAAAAATATTATGTACAACAAGGTGCCACATCTTAAACAGATTTTTAGGAGTCAGAGCATTCATTCCAGCCATGGAAGAAGTTGCTCAGTCTCCTCCTTTGTTGGAGGTTTCAAATGTACTTCCACGTTTGGCAGAGTTACTTAATCACCAGGATATAGGTAGGCTAAGGGAGAAAAGAGAGGAAGATGATGGAGTGAAAATGGATTTTGGTTCCCAAGTCCTGGTCCTGCTTTTGTTTTAGTTTCTAAGCATGGACACTAAGACCAGATTTGTAGGATGTGCCAAGGTGATCACAAACGCACTCATGTACCTGCCTTCCAGTTGTGAATCTGGTTCACAAATTCATGGTAGTTTTCAGATCTGAAAGCAAGAGAAATCCTTGTTGTTCTATCAGATGTGCTGTAAGTAAAGCCAGAAAGACTTCGTCCAGAACTCCTTTGCAAATGTTTGGCTCAGGGGAATACGTATTCCGTGCCCATTCTGTTGGTAAATACCAAATATCAGTAGAAATTCCTGGTACCCATTTTTTAAAATTATGGCTGTCTCCATGCAACACAGACTGTTTTCTCCGTGAGTCTGCACATGCACAAGCACACACAGATGCAAAAGCATGTGCACACATGTGCTTGTGTGTTGATGTGTCTCTGAGTGTGTTAGGCTTATTTTTCCTGAGCAGTTAAAGCGATACAGAAAGTCTCTTCACTTTCAGCAAATCCAAGACCAAGGCTGGAAGCCATAGGAATTAGCTGCAGGTGCTTAGGGTTTAGAAACTGCTGAAGGGACGAAAGACCAAGGTGTTGGCTCCAGGTTAGTTCTTATGATCAACTATTCTTTTTATCTTCCCATAAGACCACCTCACTCTTTTGTTGGCAAAGGGGAGGGAGAATGGGGCGGAGGGGCAAAAAAAAGACTTGGTCTGTTTGATTTCAAATGGGAAGTGAAATTCCTCAGAAGATAAGCCTGTGGTGATCAGGAAAAGCAGATTAAGAGAAGCAGATGTGGGGAAGAGGGAAGATGGGGAAAGGGATGGATTTATTCATGCAATTTAGGATATTAGCAGCAAATTGGGAAGGCGGTTTGTTTTGCGTTTAGTCTTATACAAATTCTGCCCCCCCTTCTCAGCACATTTTCCCTTTGTTTATCTCTTGAGAGATGCCCACATGTGTACAATACAAAGAATCGAGTAATAAAAGCACAGGCCTGTCAGCCTCCCTGAGGACCAATTAATGGTGTTCCAAATCTTGTGGGCAGGCAGATGAAAAGGCTACAGAAAGAGAAGGGGAGGTAGATGAATACTCAACAAGAGCAAGGCAGGTTTTTCTGATGTTGGTAAGAACTTCTTTAGGTATTCTTAGCTAACTTATTTTGGGCTTGGGTTTCTCTCCTGCTTCTGCACTCCCCTGGTCATAACTGCAACAGAGAGAAAAGCTGCACTTCAAAAAATAAATTAGGCTTTTATCCAAACCAATAATGACACAATGCCAGTGTGGGAGAGGGGGCAGAAAAAGGCCATTTAGAATTTCTCCAAGCCTCCTGTCATATATTGGCAGTTTTATTGGTAGGTACTTGGGTTTATATTATCATTTGTGTCTCCGAGCTGGGTATTGCTCTGAATGCAGCAGGCTTTGTAGTGCAACCTTTTACTCCTATCTCACCCCCTACGTGTCCACAGGCCTTTGAACAGCAAGCGAGTGGCACTTTGAAATCAGGAGTTGAAAGTGTTTGACATGGAAAGGGGAGCATGAAAGTCTTGCTCTTTGAACCTTTTCTTTTCAAAGTCCCACAGAAAGTAGAGACAGGACAATAATGGACAGGCTGGGAGCTCTCAGGGTGAAGTGGGGATATGTGGTAATGAGGTTTTAAGTGTTTCAGCAGTCATTCCACCCCTCAGTTTTCCTCCAGTATATACAACCAGTGAATTAAATCTGCTGCAAGTTATCACAGAAATCTTGAGTTAGATATATATTCTATCCCTGCTTAATTCATTCTATGATTAAATAGAGCTGATGAAAACAGGAAAGAATGGTCAAAGTTATCATTAGGTTGCTGACTACTGAAGGAAGATCAATTTTTTTTTATTTGTTTCACATTATAATTAAATGAAGCCAGATGTACAGTAAAGGCAAGTTGCATGAGAAATACAGCCAGCTGTTGCCTCAAATGTCAGGCACAGGCCTCTCTGTTCTCATGTGCAAACTCACTGTCTCTCACCTGTTGGGATCAGGAGGGTAAATTAGTAACCTTGGCAGCTGCAAAGATTTGCTTCACTTATTTTACCTGTATATGAGATCAGTTGGTGTGGAAAGAATGAAAAAAACTTAGAGGACGTGAAACATGTCATTTAAATGCTTCATTATATTTAAGAAGAGAAGTAGAAGGCTAAGTTATTACTCGGTGAGGTCCATGAACTGATCTTTCGCTCTTCGGAGAAAGGTTAAAAAAACCCAAGCTCAAAAATTTCTTTATAATGCATCTTCTCAATTGTGTAATCCTCTACCTGGGAAGAAAAAAAAAACCCTTTCTGAGTGATGTAGCAATCATTTTACACACTCAAGCATGAAATTTCATCACCATTACCTTAGCTTGAATGACTGTACAGATGTTGTTTGGCCATAAAATATATTCATCTCTTTTTTAAAATCTAACTACAGTATCTAACTCGATGACCTCTTGCAACTATTGGTTCCACAGGTTTAGACTACACTTTGGAGAGGAAAATTTATTCTTATTCATTATAAAATTAGCCAAGGTAGGAGAAGAAAAACTGAATAAAACCTCATCATCAAAGTACCCCAGATTTTTGTCTGATCTCTTCAGCTTCATGTGTTCTAGACCCGCATATGACCCCTTTATGGAACTAGGTCCAGAGAAGGAAAAGGGTGTCATGCCTTCAAAATGGCTGAACATAGAATCCCCCAGACAGAAGTCACTTTTAAAAAAAATATGACCCTGAAATTGAATTATTTCAGATAGACTGTTCTTCTTTCCCATGTAGAACAGACATAATGCAGATGTTAATCTGACAGTTGTTTTCAGTAAACAACAGTAAAGTTGGTGCCACAACACTGCTGTTATCATCACACACAGCTCCAACTTCCCTTTAAATCTCACTGATGCCTGCAGGCACTCATCTGCTGCAGGGTCACTGCATCATACTGGGGGCAGTATTAGTGCCTGAGATATAATAAGATTTCCTTGGGATCTGCCCTTTTGGAGGCCATTCTTGAAAACCCTCCTGTTTCAAGAATTAGAAGCAGAAGTTAGTTTCTTCCTTTCCATTTCTAAATGTGTAGTTTTAGCCCCTCTTTTTGTACAGTAAGATTTGAGGCAGTGAAGGAAACAAGATTATCAAGGAGAAGGGTTCTCTAATTTCCATGGTTCAAGGATGTCTTTGGGATCCCAATGATACAAACCTCTTAAGGTTTTTGAAAGGGCTGGTTACATTTACTTTTTTATTTGGATGACAAGTACTGTGGCTTGCTGCACATCCAGAGCTAGACTTTCCTCCTGTGTCTGCTGGTGTAGCTGATCATGCCTCATGCTTATGAGGCACAAGACACTGTGTGGCAGGTGGAGTGTGACAAGAGAACTAAACCAAGGCTGATACTAGTCCCTCTGCAGCCCAGTTCAGCTCACTACACCTGCCTGTGACTCCCCACTTCATAAGGTCAGATGTATTGACTGATTACTTGGTCTCTGTACAAGGGTATGTCAACACACAGGTATCCAAACTGCATGCTAACCAAATTATCTGGAGCATGGTTCTTGTGATCTACATGACCTCAGGGATCACCATTTGCTATGCTTCCTAATTCTCATGGTTCTGAGGTACTATTTGTGGTCCAGAGCTGGTGTTTATTTCCTTTGAGGTCAGGGCCACAGTTACCATGCATTATAACACTTTAAGCAGTGGAATCAGTTTAATAAATATGATGACTCAATGACTCTTTTTTTACTTTTTTCAACTTTGGAAAACATTCTCAATGTTTTTTTCTCAAATGGCTTTGTGTCAGCTAGTCCAAAGACTCGGCTTAACCATGCCAGACTACCATCTTTTTTGAAAGTGGAATCTGGATAGGCTTATCTGGAGCATTCAGAGCAGTATCCCTCAGTAAACTTTCATACAACCCTAGCAATGGAATTTGTTCCCCTCAGATCACATTTCAGGGTCTAAATGCCCTCAATGCCGCGGTGCTCTTTTGAAGACCCAAAAGATTTATTCCTTTTTTGTTGTTGTTGCTTGCAGCTCTAGTTATAACCTCATAGCCCACTTAATTTTTTCCTCCTCATTCTTCACACAAGATTAGGAACACTTGTAGAGCCTTAACATATATCGTCTCTTAATTACATCATAGCTGAGCCATACATAGCTCTTTTTATCTTTCCTCATATGCAAATTCTTCTGGTCCCCTGACCATTTTTGTTTCTCTTCTCTGAACTCTCTCTAATTTGTCAATATGTTTTTGGTAATTAAGATTCCCACAACTAAATGGAATGTTCCATACGCCTTCATGCCAGATCCCTACAGACTTTCAGAAGAGGTCACTGCTCGCAGCTGAGGCCAGATTTCCAAAAGCACTTTGAATGCTGAGTGCTTTTGAAAATATGGCTATAAAATCATTATGAGAGCTTTTGATTAAGGAGCATTTTGAAAATCTTTGCTCTCATGTAGGTGTCTAAATGGAGCTGGGACTTTGTTAAAAATGTGCTGCCATTACAAATTTTGAGCAAATAAAAAACTGTCTCAAATCCCTTCAAGAAATCTGTCCTATAGATGTGAAGTTGTTTGGTTTCTTTCCTTCTCAGTATATTCTATTTCTATTTTATGTTATTAAGACGAGTTAGACTATATTTCTCCATATAATTTTAAGTAAGTAAAGTTAACCTTAAAACTCTATGAAACAGGAAATGTATGAAGTTGCATTAGAATTAGTTAATAGTCCTGTAAGTATGGTGCCCTAAGATGTTTACTGATAAGATGATTATCTGGACCAGCTTGCCATGATTTTTACACTTCAGAAACAGTCTGGACATTGAGCAAAACTAAGTAAATAAATCAGGCTGAATGGTCTGTCCAATTTTTTTTTTTTTTTAATGGTGACCATTTTTACAAATCTGTGTATTTAGATAATGTCTTAGTAGAAAAAGACAAAACTGTCTCTCTTTTGTTGAATATACATGGATTAATCAACACCATCTGCCATTAAGTTTGCATTGCAATTTTTTTTTTTTTTAAATCATATGTCTTAAATCAACATCTTTATCGATGACATAGACGANGTGGAGCTTCATACAGGTGAGTTCAGTTCTTAACTACATCTTTTGGGATAAATTGGGATTGTAAATTTTCTATTTGGGAGCAGAAAGAAAAACAATTCCAATCCTTTATGCTAACTCTGCAGAACACCAATATCATTGATGGACTAGTTTGCATTGCAATTTTTTTTTTTTTTTTAAATCATATGTCTAGGAGCCAAATTGATTGATGTATGGCTTGGAACAAGTTCTTCAATGATACTGTACACAGAGAAATTCTTGTTTTCCTTCACTTTATGGTGGACAGTACTGAGAGGAGACGGGGAGGAGAATGTTTTATTTTTGTTTGGGGAGGGGGCTTAAAATTGCAAAAGAACTGCAGTTGAATAATAAGTTACAGAAGGTTAAATAATCCATATTTGTTTCTGTGATTCAGCAAACATATTCACTAGACAGTTAAAAAAATTGTTTATGATGTGCTTAATAGAGCTATTCTAGTTTATCAGTTAAATATGTATTCATAATTTTTTAAAAGAATATTATTTACCCAGAAGACCAGAACAGTTTCTAAAAGAGCTTTTCCAGTCCATAATGTAAATATGTATTTAGGACAAGTGCTGTGTGTACAGTATTAAAAAAAATCCTCTGAAAATCTCTTTGAAAAGTTATTGCACATGTCCACTGCTGCAGCAAAGTTTTAAATATTCATATCTCAGCTGTTTTCTTTTTCAGATGTCTCAATTTGGTTTGAATATGTTGTGGGTGAACTGCTCTGCAAGAGCTTTTTTCGTTGTGTGTTAACAGGCTTATGTACTAAAAGACTGCTCATGTGTGTCAAGCTACATATGTGCTTAAATTCCTACCAGATCAGGGGGTTGCACTAGATGATCCTTGCGGGTCCCTTCCTGCTTGGAATAACGTGTGAACCTGGGAACCTGTGACTTCATTTTGTGAGGCTAACTTAAATGTCACATTCGTATGTACAGAAGGGTCTTCCTTATATGCTCACAAATCAGTTGAGGTGGTTTATCTGCCTCTTGCCTGTCTCTCTTTCCTGTTTTCCCTTTGGCAAATGATCTACACACAACGTGTCTCCATTATTTGGACTCTTCAATCTACACTGGAAAGCCCTCACTGTCCTGCAAACCATCACTACAGAAAGCCCTTCAGAAGTTGTTTCAGAAGTTCATAGTACACAATGCTGCAAGATGGCAAAAGCAGCTGTAAAGTGGTGTACTGTGTCCAGTTCTGGGCTCCCCAGTTTAAGAAGGATGTTGAGCTGTTTGAGAGGGTCCAGAGAAGAGTGACAAGGATGGTGAAAGGACTGGAGAACAAGCCCTATGGGGAGCAACTGCTGGAACTAGGGTTGTTCAGCCTGGAGAAGAGAAGGCTCAGAGGTGACCTCATTGCTGTTTACAACTACCTGAAGGGAGGTTGTGGAGTCGCCGTCCCTGGAGGTGTTTAAGTGAAGACTTGATGAGGAGCTCAGTGACATGGTCTAGATGGTGGGAGGCTTGGATGGATGGAGAGTGGTGCCCGTGGTTCCACACTTGGGGGCCTGATCCCTGGGTGGGCATTCGCTTGGGAGTTGGACTAGATGATCCTGTGGGTCCCTTCTAGCTTGTAATAACCTGTGAACCTGTATGTGTCTCTGCTGTGTTGAGATTTTGGGCTTGCATTTCCCTTTCTCTGAGATACCAGTCATGCTGAACAGGCAAAACCAGGTGACAGGGTCAATGCTTCAGGGAGAGAAGAAGGGGATGTCATCATAAGTTCTCTTTTTTGTTGACCTAAGCACTAGAAAACTGTCTGTGGATGCCTACCAAATCTGGATGGAGTTGAGAGTTGGTCAGGAAAATCAGGAAAATCACTCTCATTTGCATAATATGTTGGGATCCTTTACCACAATCAAAAAAGCAGAAATTCTTGTAAGAAACACAGAGCTGTGCAAAGCCTCTTGGAAATGAGAAAGGATAATTTTTTTTAAGAAAGGAATGAAATGCCAGCTTGATGTTCCTCAGTAGGTACTTTACATGAGCTTGCAAGAAATTCAATTACTACGTAATTAATAAAACTATGTGGGATAAAAATGGGTTTATTTCTGTACTGCTTTGCATTCATTGTTCTGTTTGCTCTGTGAGTACAAGATGGGTGTACAGCAGTAGCAAACCTGAGATGGAGTATGTTGTATTAATTTGGCAGTCTTAGAAATGGTTATGCAATGTGTCAGATTAAATAGAGAATCGTCACAATAATAAAGAATTATTTTCTCAAATAAGCACTCTAACAGAGACTTGAATACATATTAGTTACAAGCCCTTTCTTGTGTGTCCAACTGTCTACCAGTGCAGAATGGTATTCCTTCTTAAATCCACTAATTGGAATTTTAAACTTTATATAATTTTTCATTGATTTGCATTTTCCTGCAAGTCTTGTTGCAGAGATGTAAGAATCAAAATTTAAATTTTCTGTTTATCTTTGTGATAAACTGTTCTGGACTTAATTTTTTCGTCTTTAACCCTTTAAAAATTTGGCTCTTCAGATCATGGAAACAAAGTTTCCATTGACTTCATTACAGGTTTTTGACTGTTTCGATTATGTCAAAGTTTTAGCCAAGACAGCCAGCAGGAAAATATAAAAATTTGGAATTTTTTAATTTATGACATCATGACAGATACAAGGAAACATTTTTCATGTTTTTATTCTTTCACAATATTCTAAAATATTGTTAAATTCTCACTAGAGGAGGGTGGGTTTTTATATGAAAACCGACAGCTGTCTTGAATTTCAAAAATGCAAATATAGATCCAAATTTTGAAATAGTTTGAAGTTCTTCCAATAAAATAAAAGCAGTAAAACTGCATGTGCTTATTGCAAAACAATCAGGCTGAACCTTTTTCAAAGCTGACTATATTTACACACAAAATACCCATCTTTTCCAAAATTTTTGTTGTGAAATCTGTCATGATATTTTTCATCAACATTTTTACTGAAATAGCTGTCAAGGTTCTTACTGAAAACAAAGCTCTAATTACATGGAAAAAAGAAGTTAATTTACAATTTTATCTAAACTTCAAATAAACCCACCGGAAAATCATCTTGAAGTTTATGCAAACAGAAGGTCAACATCTGCTTGAGAACTTTTTTTTTCCATTTTTGAGATCAGCTTCACAATGGATTTTTCTTTGTTTTCTGTGTGTTTTTCTATCTGACTTCACTCTATATTTGACTGACAAAGGTTGCAAGAGGGCAGCAGAAATTCTTCTGTCACCTGTCTGAGCTTGTCTAGTTATTTTATTGTTTTTATTATTATGATTGGTTTGTGCAAAAGATTCTGTTTTCTGAATTTCATTTGAAGATTGGGAAACCACTTAAAGTATTAATGCTTTACTCCATCCATCTTTCTTTGCCTTTTTAAGAAATCCATGGCCAGCAACACAATCTGGACTTGTTCTTTGCCTGCCAGTGTGATTCTGGTTCAGTCTGACATACCTCACAGTCTGCTCTGCTTTGTGCAGATCAGAAGCAATAATCTCCTCTCAGTGGATAAATGCAATTTCTTTTTTCAAAGACAAATATGTACATAAAGCAGTGCCTATGTGATGCAAGTTTAAAGCCTTCCAGTTAAGGATTCTGAGGGGATTTTACCTGATATGAGCACTGCACACAAATCTTGCTCATATTTAGAAATGTTCCATTCACATAGCTGAAGACTTGCTTCTACACATTGCATGGAACTTTGTTCTGATGATAATCAAAACCTTAATCATTAATTTTTAAACTAGAGGTTATTAATAATGCTGTTAGCACCTTAGCATCTTGATATTTTTATGTTCGTTTAAAACTTTCAGTGCTCTTATGTTTGATATTTCAACTCTTTTCCTCTCCTGTGGCTCTTGCCAAGAATTGGCTGTGGTGTTCTTCACTTTCCCCAAAGGGAGAATCTGCTTAGTTATTCCTAGGAGGTTGCTGAGCCTGCTTAAACACAAACATATTGCCCTATTTAATCAGCTTCTTGATCTTGTATTTCTTGTTATCTATTTGTTTTCTACTTTGGTAGTTATTGCAAGTAGCCTGAGGAAATATTAAACTGGAAAGGCTCTTCTCCTTCTAGGTCATTGGTTTTCATCTATATAAAGCTGATCAGCATCAGACGGTAAATCTATACAGAGAAAAGGTGATTTCTAACCAGTGGATGGTGTGAATTTATATCTTTTAAAATATACAGGTTGACTGTAAGATCTAAAGGGGTTACATTCACATTCATTGAATTTAATGACGGAAGTTCAGTTTCTTGTGCTTGGAGCAGGTTCAGAGTTGACTCTCCAAATGACAGAGATGCATTTGCAAATTGTCTTGTAATTTTTCCTGTTTTAATACCTGGAGTACCATGTATTTTTAGCTGAATTTTTGCATGATGCATAAAACTTAGATTAAGTGTTCTACCTTAAAATCTGATTCCATTAAAACAGCATCAGGCTTAATATTTTCAAGTCATTCTCTGCAAATTTTTCAGTCATTCTCTCTCAATCTATAAATAAAGTTTGGGGTTTTTGTTTTAATTGCTAGTCTGACAAACTCCAAAACTTTTCTCAGCATTACACAACCTCTCCCCTATTAGTAGAAAGGTTTTCTGTGACAAATTAGGCTGCTTCCCATTACACTGGTACTTCAGGATTCCTCATTTGCCATATACCATTGATGCCATGCCTTATTTCAGCCTAGAAATGTATAGATCTACACATAGGTATCTGTCGATAGACCTTACTATGAGTTTCATTTTATTATGTCTGCAGATTTTTTTTCCCCTTTTTTTTTCTGTAAAAAATCAAAGAAATTTCAGAAAGCTCTTAGGCCCATTGCAGTGTTGGTTTTGTGTTGTTCCAGTTCTTTGTTGCTAATCAGATCAAACCACCGTGTCACTGAGAAAATAACAGTACTGCCACCAGTCTGCAATCTGTCAAGCCCTCCTAAAAACTTCTTTTAATTGCTTATTGCAGCCTTACTGTCTTTAAAAAGTCCCTGGGTTACATCCCTGCTGCATTTTGGTAAAAGTTCTCCTAACGACCTGTGTGAATGTCAATAATTGCATGAGAACACAGGAGTATCTTGTTGAGGATTCCAGAAAGTGCCGTTGAGGGCAGGGTATGTTGCTTTGTCAGTCCACAAAAGCAAAATATGTTAATGACAGCTGTGGAAGAGTTCTTGAATGTGTGTACTTTGACATTTAGCTCCTGGGAGCTGTTGTCCTCTTTTCAACATTATTTAAACTGTGTGTTGAAGTTCCACAGGACTGTCTCTAAGAAGTTTCATCATATTTTACGTTGTGAATGTAACTATCGGAGCCTCCTTGTGTTATTTCAGCATTTTGTGTCTTCAGAGAGAGGATTGGTAGGGTTAAGTAAGGACTTCCATGAGCATCACATTTTATCACAATGGTGGCATCAAAGTGCCTTGTTTACAGAAATATCAGTCTTTTGATTATCTGCTCTCTCACTTCAATAAAGAACATTTTATTCAATAGTTAAATTGACCTTGGAAAACCTGAAAAACTCATTTTCTTCAGTTGCATAAAAGTCTCAGTCCTTTCTATCTTGTTACATAACAATCTCACACAATGTTTAAATTTTACTTCAGATGAAATATCTATTTCCATTACTTTGGTGTATTTGAGTCACCTTTTCCTTATCACCTTTTTCAGCCAGAGGAATTTTGAATTGAATCTACTAATATACATATATCTAGAGGGAACCCAAACACTGATCGTTCTACTGGGTTTCAAGTATGCAGAGAGTTGGTCAGATTGCATTTTCATAGAAAATTTCAGTGAAAATAAAATACACAGATTCTTAACGCTTCTCAAAAAAGATTTTGTTGGTTTGCTTTGTTTTTAACCAATGAAAATAAACTCATTTTGACTAAGGGCCAAATACTTTGATTTAAAAGTGCTAATGCAGTTCCTCACAGTAGAATTCTTTTCCAACACTTCTAATCAAAAGTCTAACTTCCTTTTCAGACAGAATTTGCTGTTGTGTCTTGCTTAGATAATGCACCTTCTTAGGAATTCTATATGGTTATATGTTACAGGAAAAGATATTGACCACAAGTCTTTGAAGTGACAGAAAGCACAACGTGGACTAGAGTTCCCTTGAAGGTCTGAGAGAATAAAACTCCATATTTTTAAGTGGTAAGAAAAACAGCATTTTTGATATAGAGAAAAAAATAATGGTCAAAGATTCCTCTTGTTGAAAACATAATTTTCCACAGGGAAAAGAGTTAATTGGGAAAATTTCATTTTAAAGTGGAATTATTCATATTTTAAATTACTGCAATGAGAATCTTATGAAAATTTGTAACCTCATTTTAGACTGCAACAAATATTAATTCTCCCGCATGAGTACTCCCCTTCATAGCATGCTTTAACTATTTACTTCTGGCAGGAGCAAGAAGAACTTTTTAAGGCCAATGGCATTCTGGCCTGCATCAGGAACAGTGTGGTCAGTCGGTCCAGGGAGGTTGTCCTTCCCCTGTACATAGCGCTGGTCAGACCTCATCTTGAGTACTGTGTGCAGTTCTGGGCTCCCCAGTTTAAGAGGGATGTTGAGCTGCTTGAGAGGGTCCAGAGAAGGGCAACGAGGATGGTGAAGGGACTGGAGGGCAGGCCCTACGAGGAGCGACTACAGGAACTGGGACTGTTCAGTCTGGAGAAGAGGAGGCTCAGAGGTGACCTCATTGCTGTTTACAACTACCTGCGGGGAGGTTGCAGCCAGATGGGTGTAGACCTCTTCTTCCAGGCTGATGACACCAGAACGAGAGGGCACGGCCTCAAGCTACGCCAGGGGAGGTTCAATCTTAACGTTAGGAAGCGGTTTTTCACAGAGAGAGTAATTGCA
>WEKX01006041.1:102490-120504 GCA_013390025.1 Pitta sordida
CCCCTCCCCATATAAGGTTTGGAGGATGGTCCTGAGAGCGGGGCTTGTTTCAGATGTCTGGCTATGCTTGCCGCACCAGTGGGGGGGCCCGGGGCTGGGTGTGCTAGCCGTGAGAGGGATCGGGACAGGAACAGGGGCCGGCGCCACGAGCAGGGTGGGGGGGAGCGGGGCTGGGGCTGGGGCTGNTACTGTACAATCCAATAACAGTTATGTTCCTAGAATGGAATTTTCTACAGATATGGTAGGTTTCCAAAAATATTTAAGACATATATAAAAGTACAAATAATTATAAAAAGTCTTTCTGAAAAATTAATAAGTAAGTTTCTCGCCATCCTCACTGCATAAAACTGTATTTTTCACACTATATACTGGCAGGAGTCTTATCTCACAGTGAGAGTATCTGTGGCATGAAGAGGTGTCATACATCTTTAGCTTTTTTTTCATCACCAGAACAACAATTTAGCTTTTACAGTTTTTTCTTATACTATTTAATAGACTGAGGAACCCTTAATTCAATCTAGTGATTGTTTATGCATGTTGCACAAAACAATCACTTCGTAAATGAGAGAAGTTGGGAATGAAGAACAAAACTGAGAAATCTTCCATGTCTTTAGGATACAACCCTCAGCAGGAGCAGGATCTCTAAGAACCAGAGCATCAGAGATCTCCCATGGTCCTCAGAATAGTCCAGGAGCAGAAGGTAATATTAAGATGATGTGTTTACACTACGTTGTGTAATATCACACCTTCTGGATAGTTATTCAGTCAATGAGGCATTAAAAAAAAGGATGGTGGCAACCGTCTCAACACTTCTGACCAGATTTTTTTAATCTTAGATGATCAAGTCATGTCTCCTACACTCAGTAGTGTCAGTATGGGTGAGTGATTCTTGGCACATCCTGATGGCAAGATGCTCCCTGGGGCTTCTGATCAGTGATCCTCAGTGGTTTTACTTGTTAGGAGATGCTCACCTGGGCTGACAAATTCAGCTCAGCAAAGAGAAGACAGTTTTTAGTCCATAGAAGAACTTCAATAGTCTAAGTAAAAATTAGTCCAGTTAGTAAAGATATTAGTCAAACCACAGCTTCCTACAGTTTTTTACACTCCAAACTGGAATCTACAGAGGGTTTATGAACTCAAGCACTTAGTTTCTACCCACGAAGAACAAATATTTTTCTTGGATCTAAACTTACTTATCTCAGTTTCCCATCTGTACACGTCCATAACCACGCTTTCCTACCTTCTGTAGGTGTTGTTAAGGACAAATATTTCAATTAGAGATTTTGACACACCTCAGGAAGAAGAGCTTTGGGGCATACAGATATCTAAGATGCAATCCACGACATTGCAATGTGTAATAACACCTGTGGAAACATGTGTAAAACACCTGTTTTAGAGGAAAATCCTGTGCTTTGTGTCTATGGAGCTACGATAAGGAGAGCAAAAAATTACTCTTACATACAAAGAATTCCTTGCATTCGTTTATATAAAAGCCTTCAAGTCATAAGCACATTTCTTTTTGCAGGAATCTCCTCAGGAAATAGAAGTATTCCAGGTGCTAATACACCTGGTCATACATTCATGGAGCTAGTCACAAAAACCTCCCAGGTACATAGGCCGTTTAATCCCTTCCTCATGCTTTGCCTTTTACTCTGTGGTTTTGGGACTACCTCTAGACTAGGTCAGGGAATTCTTCAGGTTATAAATAACTCAAAACCAAACCCAAACTGTTACATGAAAATTTAAGATGGACAGTCTGTTGTAGTGGTAGCAAAAAGGGTGGCTTAGAGACTATTTAAACTGAGTGTTGCTGAAAGAAATGTTCTTTGAAGTGCAACTTAGGCCATCAGATTTTCCTTTGTCTCCTCCTCTTCAGTTGCCATCCATACTTCCTGCAGCTGTGGCTAAGCTTAAAAATTTCAGTTGTCCAACTGGAATTACTAAGGACTGGATCTTTTTGTTTTGGTTTTAGTTTAGAGTATTTTAATTCAGTTTTCCCTAGCTGGCGTGTGGAATGTATTTCAACAGATGGTCATGGAATTTTAAATGTTGTGAGTGGATTTTTAATAAGTCTGACTAATTTTATGATCATTGCAGCTCATGTGCACTCAATGCTCCCAATGACTTCAACAGGAAGGGTTGGATATGAAAAAATATTATTCAGCCATTGTAACTCTGGCAGCACAGATAAATAAGGGAATTCTGGCCTCACACTCTGGGCTGTAACAGAGAGGTTCAATTGTTTTCCTCTATTCAGTTGAATTAAATATATTATGGGGAGGTTTTACCACTCTGGATAGCATCAGGTATTGGTCACAGCTGGAAGCTGGAAGCTGGATGGTAAGTCCCACCTTTTGTAAAGTGGTGTGATTTGTGGGTAACTCCAGTTTCTTACTTCAGTGCATAAAAGAATCCCAACATCACAGTTAAAAACTCCCTCTCAGACAGCTTTCTCTCCTCACTTTTTTAAATTCAGTGAATGAAAATCATTACTTTGAAACCTTACCTGTTATTGTCTCTGTGGCAGAACATAATTTGTCATGGATAGATGGCCTATAGCTGTGCTATTCAAAGCTGAGGTGGGTAAGGATTCTCTGCCCATTGTCAAATATTCTTCCTGCAGTATTGCCACTGAAGAGATACACTGTCCTCCTGCATTTTCTTCCTCTTGGCAAGTTCACATCTCAGGCCATCTGTCATGATTTGATGAAGTGTTTGGTCATCCTGCAAGTCAGAGAGGACAGTTCAGGGCAGGCTTCCCTGAACCAGCTGCTTAGAAAATTTCTATCAGCAAGTTTTCAAAACAGTAAAATGTAATCGTAAGCAAGAGAGTGCACCTTTGAATCTCTTTTCTGCACATTTGTTGGGATTTTCTTGAATTTTGTTTACCACTGAAAAAACATAATCTAGCAACACATTACAAACCCTCTTCCGGCAGTCATAGGAATATATTTCAAGCAGGTTTTGTTTGATAGCTACAAAAAAATCTCTGTTTGGTTTATGTAATAAGACAAAAGTATGCAAATCTATCCTCCAATCCTGTGAATTACATGCCTAGAATCAGTAAGCAATGCAGTAAAAGCTCACTAAGTTGCATTTTACCTATTCAGATATCCCATAAAACTGACATAAAAAACAATGGTTCCTTCATCATTTCTCAGCAAATATTTAATAGCAGATACAATATTTTGTAGGGCCTCACATTATTGCAAATTCCTGACTTCTTATAAAATGTAGTGAGACTGACTCTTTATAAAAAAGTACTTTGCAACATATATTATTGCTCTGCAGTGCAAATATGAGCGTAAATAAATAATTTTGAACTGCATTATCAGGCAAATGTAGCTGTTGAGATGAATACATTGGTTTTGTGAGAGTATTTCTTCATCTGCTCTGACATTTTTCACAATTCAGTAATTAACTGATAAGTACTGAATTATTATTCAGTCTCTTAGAATGTTTTCAAAATGGTATCTATGCCTAGGACTAGATCTACAGCCCTCATTAAGAGCTAAATTCACAACAGGTTGTCTCCAGCACCTTCAGCCTCAAATACCTGCTGCCAGGAGAATGTACAGCAGGCTACTGAAGATGACAATTGGGTCCTAAAGCTTAGGCCCAGGAAAGTATATTACTGTATAAGTTTAAAGAAAGCTGGGTCATCCAAACTAGCCTCTTCAAATAGCAGTGGATAAAGAAGTGTCAAACCTTGACCAACTCTAGTCTTCTCGAATTTGATACTGATGTCCACTCCACCTTAAACCTCATGTTGAAGGAAAAGCTACTTCTGCCTCTTTCTTTGTATGACATTAATAAATGCCCAGAGGACTTAACCTAGCAAGTGAAAGATCTGCACTTTCATTCCTGCTTGTAAAAAGAATGCGAACCTGTGACTCTCTATGAACCTGCCAGTCAAAAGAGTGTTTCTGGGCGGACCTCTTACTAGTCCATCCATCCCACTATGCCTGTCATGAATAAGGAGTACATGTAACAGAAATGGAGGTGAAAAACACCAAGACTGGCATGCATGTCTCTTGCCTAGCAGCTATTGGAAAGGCTACTCACTGCTCCAGTAAGTACTTAAGATAGTGTGTCTACACGTCTACACACAGGTGTGGATGCACATAGACCTGTACAAGTCTTCTACCCTTTGGCTACAAAGTCTTACTCTCCCATCGTTTTCCTCTATCGTCTAATGTATGTTTATTATTCCACACAAAGCTTCAACAAGAAGGACTGAGCAAATCATCGTTCCGAATACCTGTTAGCATAATGGTTGGAGTTTCCCTTGGAAGATGCAGGTTTGTTTATGCTGAGAGACAGAAAAGAATTGAACACGCATTTCCCCTATGAATGCTCTAATCAGTGAACTCATTTAACAGAAGAATGGAGCCAATCTAGCAGGCATGCTCAGAAAATGAGTAATGGGACAGGTCCTGCCAGACAGATACATAGAAGGGTGACTAAGGTGTCTGCTTTCTGCTGCTGCTGCTGAATCTGACCCTTATACCATGCTTTGATCAGGGATCATTCCTTCCCTCACTGGATGAGGGTAACAGGCTGTTTTGCAATTGCAACATGTAAGAATTGACCTCACTTACAAGATTTTTCTTTGCTGCAGAGACCACAAGGGTAGTCTTAGCATCTGCTGCCCACTGCTGCTTTTTCCCATTGCTGCCTTCAGCATATTTATTTCAAAATAGCTGTAGAAATTAGCGTTACAGCTACTGCCAGGAAATCAGAGCTTCTCCACACTGTCTGGTGAAATATCATTGTACCAATGCCGATTTGCTGAAATCAGTCACTTTGACCTTAGAGCTAATACTAAAAACTACTTTTCTTAGATTGTTTGTTTGATTGTTTGGCTAATTTTAACAAAAGATAATACAAGATAAAATGTATTTACTTTGGAGAAAAATGTTTTTGTTTTTCCATAATTATGTAGGACTGTCTTTTCCTCCAGACACATGTTTATAGCCTCTTTTTCAGAAGCATCACAAAGTCATTTGGAATTAGATAATCTATGTCCTAAACTTGTCAAGCTTCATCACCAAAATAGTTGCTCTCCACTAATTTTACTGGAACCTATTCCAGCAACTCACGCTAATGGATAGAAAGATTCTTGTAATTTTTCAGCAGAAGCTTTTCCGGGGGCAGTTAGTAACCTCTTTCTTCCTCTTGACAAACTACTCTGAAAATTAAGAATTTTAGCTCCTCTAGATCTTTGATAACCATCCTTCCACTGTAGCTATCAAAACATTCAAATCCTTTAACCACAGTGTTAGACTTTAGTGTTAGAAGTTCAAGATTTTGGGAAACTTGTGTTCTCACATATCAAGCTAATTGAAAAGTATCTAACTACAGTGGTGAAGGACTCAGCCGAATGTATCCACCCTCTTGGCCTGAGGATGTGTTAGCTTGCTTCCAGCACTGTAAAGAGTTGTGACTGCTGTGCTACAGAGCAGCTTGGAGCACAGACACGCAGCCTCTTAGGACATTTTTAATTTTCTCGTATAAAGTAGGGTCTCCCTTCTCCTGACCAACATACTAGTACTTTGCTGTATCTGTTCCAATTTGCATTCATATTTCGTGTAGTAGAATGACCTGAATTGTACACAGCATTTCAGGTCTCACCAGGTGAGACACTCATACAGTGTCATTAATCACCTCTCCTGCTCAAATGTCTGTATTTCCCTGTCTTGTTACTGCCACACATTTGTGGTTCGCAGTCTCTCTTCCCTCTCTGTGTCATGTTTAGTGCAGAGCACACAGAGCAACTTCTGCTTGCTGGTTTTTTTGGGTTTTTTTCTCCTAGTTGTGCTTCTAACCTTGTTCCATCTGCTCATGTCTCCCGAAATTGACATCAAAATTTTCAAGTTTTTTCTCTTTTTTATGCCGAGTTCACTTGGTAAAACAGGGAATTAAACCAACTTAAAGCATTCCCTCTCAGAACAATCCACATCAACCACTCCTTGTCTGCAGTACTGTCCTGGTAGAAATGGGTTCCCACTTCTATCCAAAAGACACATCGCTCTCATGTTCCAATCTATGGGAAGGCAGTTTCTCAGCTCACTCATCAGGTTACTTGTATTCAATACAAAGAGTGATTTTATTATTTTCTGTATGAAAACGCTGGTTTATATTAGCGTTCAGTCCATGTACTAGTGCTCTCCAGAGTCTTCTACAGTGATCCTCTAGTTCTCCTTATCTGAACATATTAACATCTAAAATTTTGCATGAGTGAGATACATTAAAATTATTTCTCCTGCCTGTGCAAACCTTCAGTCTCCTGATTTGCCTTTACCTGCTCAATATTTTTACCTTTATTCAGAGCTCACTTAGCTGGTAGACTGCATTTTAAATATTTTCTTTTTGCAGAAAAATAAAATTTATTTATTTCAAAATATCTGATTTTCCATGGGGAAAAAAATTAAATTATTCAGTTCCACAAAAATAAAAATATGCATTTAGTTGTGGGGGGAGGTGCGGCATGATAAATAATAATTCCTCTTTTCAGAAGTTTAGCAAAACTCAGATTAGCACAGAATTCTTAATACCATTCTGTGACCCAAAATACTATAAAATCTAACAAAACAAACTCGACAGGCAAGCTGGCACAAAACTGTGCCATCTTTGTATAGGTTTTGTTAAACAAAACAGTGAAGCATTCCTATGGATACCCATTCCCTCCACTAACAATTAACAGATTTCATAATGAGCTGATCAGCTGAAAACACCTACAGAAAACAGATGGCAACAATTTGGTAACAATATTTGGTTACTTCCAAAAACCTACCAAAGCCCAACAGTTACAAAGTCAAATGATCTGAAGTCAAATAGCACTCCCTGGAAACTTCTAGTAGCCTGTAACCTGCCAGAAATATTTTTTGGCAATTCTAAGAAATGATATTGGAAGTATTCAAATCATTGCACAGGGCTTCAGCTACATATCTTACATTGGCTTCAGTGGGAATCATGCAGTGAAATCTCCACTTACTGCTTTGAAAATGTACCCCTTAGTGTTTCATGTCATGCTGAGAGACAGAGCAGTTATCCAAGGTCCGGATCCACAGCAGGTAGCAGTACACACAATGTGCTGGAATCCTGTAAGGCACCACTGTGTTAAAATATGCAGGCTTTAACTTAAAATGACGGAAATCAAGGGCATTTCAAATTAAGGTTCCTAACAGCCTCCTCCCCTCTGTCCCATTTAGCGATGGTCATACCTTTAGAGCTCTAATATGTAAAAGGGTTTTTTGTCTTCTTCCTTTTCTCTCTTCTATCTTGCCCTCTATATGACCTCTCTTCTAATTGGAATATATCTTGTTTTTCGATAATAGAATTTCCCCAGGAGATAGTCAATTTTTAGAGCTGAAAATTAATTTACAGACCCTGCTTGATTGCATGCATCAGATATGTTTGTCTTTTACTACATAGTGACCTTCTTCTCCCCTCTCCCTTCACATCTTCATAGCTAGGAATTCACTTCAGAGTCAGATAACATGTCTTTTTACTCTGGAAGACAGGTATTAGTGTCATGCTTTTCATGTGCTGATGTTTGCATACTGATACCACTCTTGGAGAATTGTGTCCTGGTCAAAAGGTGTAAATTTCCATCATTCCTTGCAGAGCAGCTTGCAGGACTGTGGCTTTTCTGATCTTGTAGCAGCTTACACTTCCTGTGTGTGGAAATGGTCAGGGCAGAGAATGGGGTCCATACCACTCAGAGATACTTTTTCCTTGTAGTTTGATACTTCATCATGAGCCTGTTCACACCTCCAAAGGGCCTCTCTCCTGTGCTGTTTGAATAAGGTTGAAGGGAGAGGTCCATAAAGTTCATTGCCACATCATGTAGATACAGTGGATGTGTTTCCTTCCAGTCCCTCTCATATCTACCAAAATCCTCAGTCTCTTCCTTTCATACAATGCCTTAAGAAGAGTAACCTAAATATACTGAGGGGTTTTTTTCATTTCATCAGTCAAGATTGCTGTTTTTCAGGAATCCCAGCATGTTTCAACAAAATATACTCCTATGGAGAGCCAATCTTTTATTCTGTTCAACTGATGATGGACTGGAGTGCTCAATTTGAAGTGAAAAGTTGAGCAAACACAGATGCTGTTCAGAGCCGTGCATTTGCTCACGCTGTGTTAAGGACGCTCGTTCAATGTTATTTTGATGAGTTTATTTAAGACAGCAAGTGTCGGATTCACCTCATCTAGACTTAGATGGCCACAGCATAAATTTTTACACCTCAGCCAGCCACCCTCAGTGCCCTTTCTATTTGATAAAGAGGAATAGGCACATTTAGCTCATAACTCCTCTGACCTATTTGAAACATTTCCAATCCATGCATCCTAAAATCATTCCAGTGAATATAAAAGGAGTCTAAGTGTCTATATCAGGCCTAGATGTCAGCAATTAATACATGTGCCATTGATTGAATGGATCCCACTCAAGGCTACAAGACAACACCTCTCACAAAGTGGAATTTCTGTGGCACCTTTGATTCTAAAAACTTGATTAGCAATTATGTGATGCTAACAAAGAGGGGCTCAACTTGGAACTCACAATGTTTGGGTTAAAGATGCTTTTCAGAACAATCTATGACAGCTCTATACTAATGAGTGGTTTCTCCCAACTTCTAAACATTAACATGGTCACAAGGTCAGTCAGTGAGCGTGTGTATTGTTGTAAATTAAATCCTGGATTTCATGTACCTGGAGAGATCCCCATGCATAGATGCACCCACATTTTGCACAGAATGAGTTACTTGCATCTGTTGAGCTTAGTAGGCTGTCAGACATAGGAAGAGTTTGTTCTTTAAATCAAATCATACTGGTCTGTCTGGATAGACACTGAGTTTAAGCCCATATACCACACTGAAAGAGAAGTCTTTGGGCATTGTGAGCAAGGGATAAAAACTTTACAAATATGACAAAAGGAAACAGTTAATTAGGTCATTTGGGTAGTAGCAACAGTCAAGTTGAAATAACCTGATTACCTCTAAGTGTGAAAAAATGAGATAGTGTGCATATACACACTTATTGCTGAGAAAGATCCAACAGATCCAGGTTTTCAGCTATCAAATTTGGAGGCATTATTTTGAATGTCTATAGACCAGCTCAGTGCTGTTCCCTAACCAGAGAACTAACTGCCAAATTGTGCCAGTTGAGAATCTCATCCCTAGTCTTTATTCTGGAAAGAAAGGAAGAATAGAAAATTAGAAAAAGGAACCACAATAAAATCTCTCCGAGCGACTTTTATCTGTTTAGCACAGGTGTACCTCATCTTTCACAGTATAAGAGCAAAGCAAATAAAATGTACGATGCCAAAATGCTGCAAGCTTTTAAAAAGCACTTAAATTATTTCACTGCTATTATTTATTTCAACTACAAGAAGACAATACAACATTAAACTTCTTTGACCTTCATTTGTCGAAGACTTAATGCTGATAAATATCTTCAAATTCATTTGTATAATGCCATAGCTTTGTTTAGTTCCTTTACAGGTAACTAACATTTATTGAGGAAAAATAATACAGTTATACCTCCTCCATCATGAGGAAAGGGACAGGCGGCAGCCCTCGCAAAACATTATTCTCGCAAAGAACGGCAGGTCGTTAATATGCATGCAGGCCACGCCCATTGCTCCACCCCCCGGAACTCCGGAGCGGTGGGGACAGTTCTCTGCTCCTTCCCCGTGTCTCTCTCGGCAGAAGCGAGAAAAGGGAACCGTTTCTGAGCGGCTGCTGTGACCGTGTGTCTGTTCCCAGCCCAAACCCCGCGCCGCTGTTTTCCCCCACCACGCCGGCCTGGCCCCGCTGGTCGTGCCGTCCTGCGCTCGCGCGCACTTTCACCACAGCGGGGAAGGGGTGTCTGAGCTCTGGTCAGCATTCTTAGAGCCGGGAAAAACCTTAACTTTGCAGCTTTGAGACACCCCATGTGCTTATGGCGGGGCAGGAGCTTCGGTATTGAAGTTTCTTTCCCTTTAACATCCACCGGTGCCGGGAAAGGCAGCAAGGCAGCGCCGTCACTACGGTCCCAGAGGGTGAGGGAACAGAAACCTCCTCCTGACGCAGTGACAGCGGTGTGGGAACATCCCGCCACTGCCCCGTCCCAGCACACAGTGCTTGCCTCACGTCATCACCGAGTGCGCTGGCCGCAGACCCCAGGAACAGACGGCATTGCGTTCCCTGCCTGAGCCATGGAAACAGTAACACAGACACACGCNGGTCGTGAAGGAGAAGTCGCGATACAGAGAGGATTCACTGTATTAACATAATGTCATTACCTTGCACAATACATAGTCAACATATAACCAGTCTCCTACCACAAGACCCTTATGTCTACTGCCTGCATCCCCAGGTTTCCAGCTTTGGCAGGAGCCTCATCCTGCTGCTTTACACAGAAAAACGTTGTTACTGATCCCCTAAAGGTGTCAGCAGCCTCAGGTGAGTTCAAAGTCCTTCACCACAATGGGTGTAAGGTGGATTAAGAGCCAGACACATCTCATTTCATGTTATCTCATGGGGAGCAGAAGACCTCTTGTAAGAAGTTAAGTTCTTAGAAACATAACAACATACTGGAGAGGGATAAAGCAGGTAAGTTGTAACTCAGGTTGCTCTATGCTCTCTGCTATTTCATGTCAATTGCTATTAATGTTTGCTTCTCACTGCTAGACATATATAAATGAAGCTAATGAGTAGGGATGGAAGTAATTCAGCTTGTAGTTTTTCTGTGCAGACTGAAGGAAACAGGGAACTTCACAGACTCCCAAGTTAAGCTCCCAAGTATATTCTTAGTTTCCTCCAGTACCTCTAAAATCTCCACTGTAGCACTTTATCATTTGACAGTTTCAGCACAGGTGATAAACTGTCTGTTACCAAAAAAAAACCCCTCACTTCTTATGCTTTTTCCTCACTTTCCCACCTGCTGTCTTGGTCTATGTCATTTTTCTTGTCATTAATCTGTTTGGGCAATTGGGCCCCTGAGACTGTCTTGGTAACGGGGTCTAAATCTCTGATTGGTAGTCCTCAAATACCTGTATACTACACAGAACTTACAAACCAATTTTTAAATGACTGAAATTTGGAGAAATTACCTAGACTTTAAATCTACATCTTTTTTTTTAAAAAAATCATTACTTCTTTAGAAATTCTTGTGGATAAAAATAAAATTAAAATTCAGCCCCAAAAAAGTGAATTTTATATAATTCAGAGCATTAGAAAATGTTTGCTTCTGGCTGACAATTTGTATGCAAATGGAAACAACAGAGCTATAGCTGGTGCTCTCCTGTAACCTTCATAGTGTTGCTCACTGGGTGCCTTTACAGTAAAGTGAGATGCTTTTGTCAGAATTACCAACATTTTTCGAGCAGTAATTTTGAGTAGAATTAAAATGACCTTCCTGCACCTTAAAAGGGCAATGAAAGGGCAAGAGAGGGAAAAGAGAGAGTAAATCGGTGTGCTTCCGTTCATTATTCATAAAGTATAGTTATTTAAATCAGGCCACTCCACGGAGTGAGACATGAGCTAATACCTCATTGCCAGTATTTTTAAAGCCATGTCTCTCAAGGGGAAAGGCCCTTTCTCAGCAGCTGCCCACTGTGACGGCATCCCTGCCTTACTTACAGAGAAATACAGGGAGAACATCTACAGGGATAAACGGCTAATTGTGCCAGAAGTTGAGTCCTCTCCCTTCTCATTAAGGACCACAAAGGTTAAAGACATCTTGAAGTTCACAAGGTTTTGATCCTCAAGTGTTACTTTGCAGTAGTGACTCTAGCAGTCTCTAGGGAAAAATATTCAAAATTTTCCTGATGTATACTTCTTCAAAAGAACCAGAGGGTTCAGTGGCTCTTTTTTCTTATTTCATCCTACTATTTCCAGTATTAATTTTATTTAAAAAGTTACACTGGGGCCCTGAGTAATACATCTACAAGATGTTATTAATGCTCATGTTTCAAAACCTTATTTTGAATTTGGTATTAGGAGTGTGTTGTCTGTCTCGGTTTCTCTCTCTTGCAACCAGCCAGACCATAGTACCAATAACAGCAAACAGGGAAGAAGATAGTAGACCTAAGTGATTTTTCTGTTCTTATGGGATCCCAAAGATGAGTCCTTGACTTTTAGTGGTGTTGAGGTCCAGATTGCAAAGAATTACTCTGTATTGGTAGAACAGCCAGTTGAACAGAGGAGGCTCTACACAGAGCAGAGAATAATCTGTGTGTGCTATTGAAATGCACATAAAATAATCCAGCTAAAGCTCTGCAAAACTTCGGTTTAACAATAAGGATAAACAAGCTCTACAGATACCCTAAAAAGACTTTGTGTCCTGTCAGTAGTGATATTACTCTGATCCTGAGCAATCCTGCTAGCTGGCTGAGGCATCAAGTTGAGCTCATAGCCTGTTTTTAATAACCAGTTCTCAAAAAAAATCTCTTAAAAATCAGCCCTCAGAGTTAGAAGATGATGAAGAAGGGTTAAGAGAGTCTTATTTTTCAGGCTGAACTATGTACTGGCCACTTGCCCACTCATGTTTCAGGGTGAAAAAGTCCTGCCCAGTGTTCCCTTTCCGGAGTAGTTACGAACGCGGTGTGATGTATTTTATGGAGAGGGGAAAGCCGGTGTCCCTGCCTTGCCTTCACATTCCTGCTGACACCCAGTGGCTTCCCACCACAATTACACACCGCGCCGCACGCTGCACAGCACTCTCACACAGAATCACAGAATCACAGAATACTATGAGTTGGAAGGGACCCACAAGGATCATCTAGTCCAACTCACCATCTAGCACCCGTACAGAGACCGAGAGCACATCCCAGAGCGTAACACCAACCTAGATCCCTCTCAATCGAATACAGTGAATTTCGGTGAATCTGTCTATCCGCTTTCTTTTTAATTGCTTTTTATAGGGGAAAAATAGAGAAAGCAAGGGATACTGTTGGTCTGAAAACACGCTACAGGACAGCGCCCGGTCAGTGGCAGTCCTGCTGCATCAGTTGAGACCTGGATGCAGCCTCGGAAAGCATAAAAAAAAAAAGCCCAGAGGAGAAGCACCCCCTGACTTTTGGCTTTTCATGCAAGAAGAGGTGAGGAATTGTGTTGTGACCGCAAAAGGCATTTGGGCATAAACCAGTTTTTCACAGTACAATATGCCATCACCTCCAACCCCCAAAAGTTTTCATGTACAGTTTGAGGAAAAGAAAAGAATAAAAGCCTTCACTCAGCTTCAATTTTCTGTAAAATAAGATGATTTCCTATAGAAACAAATTTCATACCCTGCCAAGTTTGAGTACCAGGCCCTCCATATTAGTGGATATTTGATGTTTTCTTTGGGTCCCTCTCAACCTTTGCTAAAAGAAGTCCCAAAATAATGGAGCCCTGCTAAGGATCTCAAGCCTGGTCTATTATTGCTTTCTTAGCAGCAGCCCTTTCTGCTCTCAGAGACAGCTGTCTTGTAACTCGTTCTGAGCAAAAGTGGAATAGGATTTGTATAAAATCCCAAGCATTTGTATAAAAACTCATTTATGCGCAGGATCCAGCTTTGAGAATGTAAACAGCAGCAAACAACAGCGTTCATCTTTTCTATTCCAGAAATAGGGTGAAAAAACCCCAGTCTATATAAAGCATACAGAATTCACTCAGACTTGACCATCCATAGAGTAAAAAGAGTGAAATAATGAAGTAAAAGAAAAGTAGTATTAAAAAAAAAACCCAAAACAACAATATCAATCCCCCTGCATGGTAGTTCACGGGCTAAATGAAGCAGCAACACAAAGAATGTTCATGCACAAGGAGAGCACCCACACATCGTGCATTTTAAGGACTCACCAGCTAATATTTCCTATCTTTTTCCAGAAGCCATACGGTAAACAGATAGCACTAACAAAGTCAAATATTAATAACCAAGAACTGCACATCTCCAAATCCCCTTCCCCCAACCAGCAAAACCCATAGAAATTTACACTGACCAAAGCAAATAGAAAATAAAAGTCAAAGCACTTACATGGTTGACATTTAGGGATAGAACCAAGTACCCTTTCCATCCTTTTGAATTTCCTAAGTTATAACATTAACAAAAAATAAATACACATTGAAATGGAGTAACCCATGATCGTGACATATAGTCACCGAGAAGTTACAGTAATAAGGTCTTAAAACAGAACATCCCAAGAAGAAATTTTAAACTGTCTCTAGACAGCTCAGATCAATTTAGGATTTTGTCACACTCTTAAGCAATCTGTTTAGCTTTGTCCACCCAGAAGAACTTTCTGGCCATAATTACATTCCAGCCATACGGTTCTTTCTTTTGAGGAGCAGCATATTTTCAACTCTCCCAACCCTGTGATTGATTTCTAGTGTGATGGAAAGAGAAACGGTTTGCAGAAGCATGAAAACAAATCTACAAAAATCAGGTTGAGGGGGACATGACTTAACCCTTGACCTAAAACCTGAATGATGCTTTGAGGGAGTGAGGAGGACGTGTAGAATCAAGGAGGAGGGGAAAAAAAAGATCTATTTAATATTTTATTTATGTTTCTGAGTCCTGTACAATTTCAAAAGTAGATACTCCACAGTAATACATAGGCAAACTCTCAGCATCAAGAAATCATTCCTTCTAGCCCAACTAGCTGAGAAAATTTTACCAAAATGACTTGTGTGTTTTCTCTGTTGTTGAAAAGTTAGACCTTACCTATCCTGCTCACAAAATTGCTCGAGACAGCCCTCTCAAATTCTTACATTTTATTTGTGCAAAAGAGAGAGCGACTATATTACGTATTTTTCACCCTCTACTTACTAAGTTCCTTGATTTTAAAATTGAAACATGAACTGAAAACTGTGCAACACCTTGCAAACTTATTTCCCACTGAATTACAAATTGAATATAAATTTTATAAGACTGAATGAAGCTGAGTTCAGAATCTCCAGGAATTATTATTAATCTAACTAAGATTTTGTTAAGATGGAGATTAGGGGGGACTTGGGTGCCTTATGGACTTGGTTAACTGATTATTAATTCCTGTTAATTGACACTTATAAATTATGTTAGCTCATGCAGATGAACAAACACCATTTAAAAAAATAGGTGTGCCAAGAGAGGATAAACTTTTTGTCTCAGCAGGAGTATTTTCTTTTCTTCACCTTTTCCACTCTGTTAATTTCCAAGATACCATTCCATGAGATACTTATGTGAAAGGAAGAAATCTCAGCTTTTAAAATAAAATGCAAGAGTAAGAAGTGTAAGTATTTAGACATCAGAAGTTAGATATGCTTTTATGAAAGAGATTTCAATCTCCTTCAGAGACTACGAATTTGCTGAGAACTTTCTGTTTGTTTCCTCCCTGAAGTGAAGCAGACTTTCCTCATTTTTAGATTAACTCTGCAGTTCAACGTAATCTTTTTTCTTCTGCGGTAGGTTAGATGCTACTAATCTTTGCCTTTGTGGTCTCAAATAAGTAGATACACTTTGCCATTCATTAATCATTAGAAAAACATTAACTTTGTAAATATGCCCACACAAAACCTGGACATGAGAAATCCACAGTTGTGCATGTGTCTCCACTGCTTGTTGTTAAAAACCACATAGCAGATCCAGTCTCGGTAAGAAAGTAGGGCCAGACAGTAAAAATACATTTGCATGAGAGCTAAGCAAGGATTTTTCCCCTCTGTCCTTTTTCTACCTTCTTGTTCAGTATTATTACTGTTTTCCCCTGATTTACCATTGGTTCATTGGTTTATAACTGATTCCTTAGTTTAAATGGAATTGGTTCTACGTGGATAAATACATTTTCGACCAGGAAAACAGAGCTGTAAAATAATGACCACTCTTTTCCACAGGAACACCAGACAATGCGAATGGGAGTGTTTACTTAGGCAGAAACTGCTGTCAAGGCCCGGGACCCAGAGCAAGGTAAGTGACACTGTGTAAGCTCTACTGAATAGTACTGATGGCTCACACAAAGTTCAAGCTGTGTTGGATCAACTGGAGTGCAGCTCATCCTCAGCTGAAGGACAATTTAAGGCCTTAGGAGCAGCAGTTTGCTAGGCAACCATGATTTTTCTTACAAATAACCAGTACAAATAAGTAGGGTCTAAATCAACACAAATAGTTTTCCCAAGTTAAAAGGAACATCCATATATAACTACAGGTGCATCACTCAAGTGCTTCTAATCATAGCATCATAGAATCATAAAATCATAGAATCATGTAGGTTGGAAAGGACCTCTAAGATCATCCAGTCGAACCATCAACCCAGCACTGCCAAGCCCACCACCAAACCATGATCCTATGTGCCACATCTGCATATTTTTTGTGATTCACATATTCCTTGTAATATACAAGCAATAAATATACTTTTTGCAGCCTTTGGCGTTCCTGAAGCCACTAAAATTCCAAACCAGAAAGTAGAAGAGAAGTCTTGGACTCTACTGAAAACTTAGACTAAGCCTGAGGAGTTTTCTACTAAAAAACTTTTCGTTTTCTACCAAAAAACTTTTATATTGACCTCTACACTTGCAACTTTCAGCTCTCTCTGAAAATGTATTTATTTGCATCAGAACAGTGCTTGGAAATCCAGATCATAGGTGAAGTCTTCACTGTGGCTAGAACTATGCAATCCCCACAATAAAAAAATATTATGTGAACTTACAGTACCAATATGTAAAGTTAACATTTTGCATAGATATAGACATACAAGTGCAGAAAAAAGTAAGACTGCATATTTGTGTTATCCTTACCTCTGATCTTTAAAACAAGGAAAAAATAAGCGTTTGTATCTCAGAATTTTCAGCATAGACTGAACATGCAGTTATCTTGACAGACTACTGCCCCCTCACTGAAACTCACAGGCCTCATGTATTTTAAAAGATGTTATGAATTAAATTTTCAAAGTCAGGATCTAAATTTGAATTTCTCTAGCATATAGGACATTCTGGGCCCCTCAGTTCAAGAAAGATGTTGAGGTGCTGGAATGAGTTCAGAGAAGGGCAACTAGGATGGTAAAGGGGCTGGAAGATTAGCCCTATGAGGAGAGGCTGAAGGAGCTGGGTCTGTTTAGCCTAGAAAAGAGGAGACTCGGGAGTGACCTTATCGCTGTCTATAGCTACCTGAAAGGAGGTTGTAGTCAGGCAGGGGTTGGTCTTTTCTCCTTGGTCTCTGGTGACAGGACAAGAGGTCATAGTCTTAAGCTTCTGCAGGGGAAGTTAAGACTTGATATTAGGATAAGATTTGTTACTGAAAGAGTGATCCGGATTAGGAATGGGTTGCCCACAGAGGTGGTTGACTCGCCAACCCTGGATGTGTTCAAGGGTAGGCTGGATGAGGTGATGAGTGATATGATCTAGATGTAGGTGCTAGGTTAGTTGGATTATAGGTTGGACTAGATGATCTTCAAGGTCCTTTCCAGCCTTATTTATACTGTGATACTGTGGTACTTATTTGGCCTAAATTAGGAAATTAAGGAAAATATCAGTCAAAATTCACCAGAGATATTATTGGGGAGTTATGTAGTGCTCATGTTTTTAGTACGAGTTATAAATTTTCTTTATTTTGTTGATAAGATTTTGTGGTAGGAATCAGGTTTTCTCCTGACAGAACAATGATGGATGCCATCAGTGCTCAACAAATTACGAATAATTACACTTAAACTAGCTGCACTATTTTCAGTTAACCACACAAAAAAACAATAATAGTTTAGGGCAAATATATTTAACGTGGGCCTCATTTTAGCAAAGGATTGTGTGAAACTGCATCCAATGTCCAAACAGGTGAATAAAGAGACTGAGCAATGGTGTTAAACGAGACAGAGGGATTATCATGACATATTGTATATGGGATTAAGAGCGTTTTATAAAAACAACAAAAACATTAAAAAGCACACATCTCCCACTACATTCTTTAAGGACTAGAGAAATTTATTGTCTGTGGTAAGGTACTGTATGGATCCATTTTTCTGAATACATTTGGCTAATACAGTTATACCTCCTCCATCGTGAGGAAAGGGACAGGCCAAT
>WEKX01006041.1:124418-151563 GCA_013390025.1 Pitta sordida
CAAGTTCACAGATTATACCAAGCTGGGGGCAAATGTTGATCTGCCAGAGGGTAGAAGGACTCTTCAGAGGGACCTTGACAAGCTAGAGCAGGGCAGATTCTAATAATATGAGATTTAACAAGCCCATGTGCCGGGTTCCTCACTTTGGACATAACAACCCCATGCATTGCTATCAGCAGGGGGATGAGTGGCTGGAGAGCAATCAAGCAGAGAGGGATTTGGGAGTGCCGGTGGGCAAGAAACTAAATATGAGCCAGCAGTGTGCCCAGGTGGCTAAGAAGGTCAATGGCATCCTGAACTGTATTAGGAACAGTGTGGCCAGTAGGACTAGGGAAATTAGTCTTCCACTGTACTCAGCACTGGTCAGACCATATCTTGAGTACTGTGTCCAGTTCTGGGCTCTTCAGTTTAAGAGGGATGTTGAACTGCTTGAGAGAGTCCAGAGAAGGGCGACAAGGATGGTGAAAGGACTGGAGAACAAGCTCTATGGGGAGTGACTGCAGAAGCTGGGGTTGTTCAGTCTGGAGGAGGCTCAGAGGTGACCTCATTGTTGTTTACAACTACCTGAAGGAAGGTTGCAGTTGAGTGGGTGTGAATCTCTTCTCTCAGGCTGCCAGCACCAGAACAAGAGGACATGGTCTTAAGCTACGCCAGGGGAGGTTTAGATTTGATATTAGGAGGAGCTTTTTCACAGAGAGAGTGATCCCTCAGTGGAATGGGCTGCCCAAAAAGGTGGTGGAATCACAGCCCCTAGAGGTGTTTAAGAAAAAATTGAATTATGTACTTAATGACATGATTTAGATAATGGGATGGTGTGTTAGGTAATAGGTTGGCAATAGGTTCACAAGTTCACAGTTTATTCTGAGTTGGAAGGGACCCATAGGATTAGGTAATAGTTAGTAGGTCATAGGTTGGACTTGATCTCCATGGTCTTTTCCAACCTTATAAATTCTGTGATACATTAAACCCTAATTAGTGCTTTTTCTACTACAGCATCAATTTTAACAAATCAGAAGTGGTGACAGCACTACTTCCGTTGTACCTCCCCAGTGTGAACACCGGTACATGTATATCAAAGAACTGTTAAATTATCATTGTACACCTGATGTCATCCTGATTTAAGAAGTCAGCACATTCTAGAGGCAGTGGTAGAGCAAGATTTGAGTAGGATTCCATCTCCCCTTAATAACCTGCTTTGGATCTTAGAGTGAATTGCTGCAGTTGATGGCTGCCATCCCCCAGAAAACACCACCCAGAGACTCACCAGCCAGGTTTTTGGGCCACTTTTGTAGGAGAACTTGTGCTGGACAGAAGCTTCCTCGTCTACCACACCTCTGCTCACCAATCCGTCCTCCAATTATATAGTCCCTGTGTGGGATGCTCATTCAGGCTGACTGCCTGGCTCATTTCTCAATCTTCAGGAATGGTTGGCAGCATGTCAAGGTGTGTGGAGATCAGTAAGACAAAGTAAAAAATTATGAAGTGCTGCAGAAGATAAGAAAGTTAGCTCTCAATAGAGTATGTGATTGAGTAGAGGGTAGCATTGGTATTAAGTGCAGAGAACCACAGGGAGACATCCGGAGACATTCCAAGAAGTATGGGGTTATATGTAGATTAATTTGATCAAAAAGCCCCTTATAAATCAAATTACTGTGCTACGTTACAGCAATGAATTTCTTCTGAGTTCCAGTGGCAGGTAAATAGGGAGTGCTTCATTTAGTAGTGAATCAGCATTTCCATTTTCTTTCTTTTTGCCCCCTTCAAAACTTAGGAGTTTTGTGTAAAAGAGTCAGACACTACCAGAAAGCAAAGGCTTCTGCTGGTATGCTTTCAGCATATGTTATGCTGAAATGAACACACATTTGAATCAGCTTTATCCATCCCTGCTTTTAATGGAACCCTGAATTCAGTAGAGACTGTTAGGTGCTTTTGTAATACAGATTAACACTAATACTAAAGTTCCTCCCATATCTCAGTCCTCCCAAAGAGAGAGACTTAGGCTAAGATACTTTAAAGCTCTCCTTAGGCTGTTGTGAGTTCAGTGTGAAAATACATCCGTTGCCATCTCACGTTAACACTTATGGCTCTAGAAGTGAGGGCCTTTTGCTTTTACTGTAGCTTGTCAGATTATGGAACTGAAAGAACCATTGATCCCTGAAGGATAAAAATCAGTGAAAGGCTCCTTAAAAGAAAAATACAGTATATTCAAACAGCGTTAGAGAAAGTCCTCTCTTTGTAGTTTGAGATGCTGAAGGTCAAGGGAAAAAAAATAAAAAGAGCCTTACATAAAAGTTAAAAAAAAAAAAAAAAGATTTTAGGCAAAGCAGCCCTTGCCAAGTTAAAGTGGAAAAAAATAAAACTTTAAAGCTTTTTCTTATATCTGTCCTTTGTTTTTACAGTGTTTGCTATTAAAAAGAAAAAAACCAAAAATATTAAGCCCTCTGCTTTCAAACTGCTGTAATAAGATGTTGATGGTAAATAAAGTGTCTTATTTATTGCTGAGCAAAAATGTCAAGTTCATAAAAGACGAAATGAAAACTGTAGGAAAATAATTTTGGAGGAATTCTGGAGGATTTTTATATCTAACAGAAGAGAAAAGCATAATTTTTAGGAGGAGTCAGGTCCTCATATCTATCTAGAAAAAAAACTACCATTTGAAACTTTAACATTAAATTGCACGTGAACTTAGTTGTAACTGGAAGAAGGAACCTACTGAGGCTTTACAAAAAAAGTCCAACTTCCTTTCTTTTCGTCATGGTTTCAAATACCGAATGTATCTAGAAAACAATTAAATTCTTACTTTATGATTTTCACACAACATATTTTATTGTTATTATTTATTGATATTGCACCCTAAGGAGGCTGCTATCTTTTTTTGAAGAATAATAATGGGATCTGGGTTTGGTTAGGATTTTTTTCTCTGGACAAGCTTGTTTTGAACACCTGCTGTTTTTACCTTACTGAGCTGGGAGAACACTGTACTTAAAACAAAGAGCTAAAGCACTTTCTGTTTGCTTGTTTTTCACATACTGTCTTCTGGCTTTCTGGCCATACCTACAATATGGTCACTTTATGCTTGTCAGTTGAAATGAGTTTTGTTTTAATTTTTATACCAGAGGAGTTCACAAAGTCGTCTTCAAAAAGGCAGAGAGTTTCCCAGAAACCTAGCATTTCCAAATAGCCTCTTCATGTGGAATCACTTACTGCAATTTAAATATTCAAGCACTTTTATTTTAAAGTTAATATTGTTTGTAGGAAGCAAATGCAAATAAGCGGTTAAAACCTTTTGGTATTAGGTCATTAAAAATCCATTCTTGACTTCCTGCCCACAACTACATCTTTTTTCAGACCTGTCACCCATTTCATTTAAGCACTTAGCTTTCTCCTAATGAATGAATTGGCATTTCATATTACCTTATTATCCTATAAAGCAAAATGCATACTCAATAACATTAATGGTAATTTCTCATAAAGACACATTATCGATCCGGGTGCTACCTGTATGCATTGAAAATTGCAGCCTGCACACAGAGCTTTTCACATCTGGGCCTGAAGAATTAAAGAAAAATTAAATTTGACAGCAGTAAATTCACAGGCACAATCTAGGCACCAATTTATATGCAAAATGAAATGCTTTATGAAAATTTCCTCTATTTTCTCACGGAGATTTGGGAAAAAGATTTCACTAGATGCTTCTTTCTCTAATATCCTTCTACTTAAATATTATACTGCAGTCACTGCAGACTCCCTTTGATGTATAAATAATCAAGTTAAATTATGTGCAGCAAGGAGACTAGTGCTCTGCCATTCTTATTTTACAAAGTAATATCTACCCTAGAGGGTCAAATTTCCCTGACAAATTCTTAATTACTATGTTGCAACAGAAGCAGAATCTATTTGTGCATAAATCCCGGGCATTCCCATGTGGTAAGTAACTAATATTACCAACCATTTCACTTGGCCTGTTCGCTGAACTCCATAATTAGATAATACTTTTGATGATGGTACATTTGAAGTCTTAATCCATTTAATTTTTTATGAGATTTTTTTTATTTTAATAGGGATATGTTAGTGACCGCTGCCTATTTAAAAATCATTAAAATTCTGTCCACAGCAGTAATAAAGATTAAAGATTACTAATATGGCATTCATAACCTTTCTGGTTTTCTAGAAATCTGGGGCTTAAGGTAAATGTTAAAGGTCATTTAATATGTTAGTCAGTAATTATAATCCTGGGTAATAGGTTCCTTTTCTAATTATCCTGGTATAAAAGTTCTATTGTTTGGGTCTAGTCTTCTGATTTTCTTATTTGGGCTTTTAGGAGAATGAGTAATCCTGGAATTAAGTTTCTGAACATTGATGAAAGTAGGTAATGCACAATGATTAACTGGATAAAAGCCATATGTTTGAATGCTGCATAATATCTTGCCTTGAAGTTACTTACAAAAGATGCAGCACCCCTTTCCAGAAGAAATAAAGCAGAAAGGTCACTGCAGAGATTAATACCTTTTTTTATTTTAATATCAAACATTTACAAATAAGATAAAGGCTTTGTGAGCAAGCTCAGAAGAAAGTGAGAATGGCTAAACACTACATGTGAGAAAATCTTAAAAGAATAGTCTACCACTCATTTCAAGAAAGAAAACTTCCTTCTTGAAGTCCTGATTCAGGAAAACCTTCAGGCATGAGTTTCATGGAATGCAGCACATTCTGTATGCTTTCCTGGCATGCAGCTTGGACCTGCACCTAACTCTTGCCCTAAGACACAATTGGGATTGCTAAGGCTTTCTGAAGAAAATGTTCTTTCCCTTCTGCTCATGTGTTGTGGTTTCACCCTGGTTGGATGCCAGAGATTCACCACAACCTCTCCTGGAGGAGAAAAACTGGAAAATAGAGCTGGAAAATAAAACTGGTCGCAGGCAAAAAAAGCAAGGAAACTACAAGTAAAGAATATAAAGGATTTACTTACTAACTAATAAGATCAGAACTGTGAAGGAAGCATCATTTAAAAGGCAACNTCTCTAGTGCATAGTTTACACCATGGTTGGTCCAATTCATGAGCAGCAACAGGATGCCTGGAAGAACATTCTTACCCCTTCTCTCGTGGGCCTGGAAGTGCCTTCGATCTCTCAGCCTCCCAACGCAGGTTCTGAACCGGCCCCTACATCTTGCTACTGAGTTTTTTTCTTCTCTCCCAAATTTGTTATTCACAGAGATGTCTCTGTCTCTATAACCTTGAATGCCATGGCAGCAACTGAGCTGAGAGCTGAGCTGTTAAACCCCTCGCTGCCAGAGCAGCAAAAAAACCCACCCCTAAACCATAACATCATGCCAAAACATTCCATGTGGTTTTGTCTTAGAAACATATGCACTTGTTTTCTACGATGTGGGTATTCTGCAATGCCTTTCACTTACCTAGAAGGGTACATAGATATATATTTTTGATGTTTGTAGATACAGTCGGGTCTCCTATATTGCAGACCTGTGGTCTTAATCGGGTTCTGCGAAGCCCTACTTCTGTGTTGAATGGCAGCTCATTAATATGTAAATTTGCTCTGCACCCTCACAGTATTCACAGTATAGACAAAGTTGGAAAGGACCTCAAAGATCATCTAGTCCAACCTATAGTCCAACTAACCTAACATCTACATCTAGATTATATCACTCAACACCTCATCCAGCCTTCTATTAAACACATCCAGGGTTGCCGAGTCAACCACCTCTGTGGGCAACCCATTCCTAATCCGGATCACTCTTTCAGTAAAAAACCTTTTCCTAATATCAAGTCTAAACTTCTGCTGCTGAAGCTTAAGACTATGACCTCTTGACCTGTCTTCAGATACCAAGGAGAAAAGACCAGCCCCCGCCTGACTACAACCTCCTTTCAGGTAGTTATAGACAGCGATAAGGTCACTCTCGAGTCTCCTCCTTTCTAGGCTGAACAGAACCAGCTCCTTCAGCCTCTCCTCATAGGGCTTATCTTCCAGCCCCTTTACCATNCCATTCATCTTCCTGCTCTCTGTGGATCTCACACCAAACACCACAACCATAACGCTCTAGCTGCAGAAGGAAAAATGGAAGAGAAAACCAGAACAGTAAGAAAATGTCTTTGGGAAGTGACTTGCTCTTAAGAATGTTTTTTAGTTTTAGCACAATACAAATGCATAATAGCATTAAAAACCCTCCAATGTCACAAAGTCTTACTTCAGCAGTAATTACATGTCACTAGCTGGCTTTGGGCAAGTCACTAAGGTCGTATTTGCAGAGCATCTACAGGCTGTGATTTTTCTGTGGTGAGTGACTGTCTTCTTGAACTACAGTTTTTTGCTGGAGTTGATCACAGAATCACAGAATCACAGAATACTATGAGTTGGAAGGGACCCACAAGGATCATCTAGTCCAACTCACCATCCAACACCCGTACAGAGACCGAACGCACACCCCAGAGTGGTGAACATAACCTAGATCCCTCACAGGCGCACAGGCCACTCCAAGCCAGGAGGGACCCACAGGACCATCCAGCATTACACCGCCCAGCTAGACCATGTCACTAAGCTCCTCATGGAGTCTTCTCTTAAACACCTCCAGGGACGGCGACTCCACCACCTCCCTGGACAGTCCATTCCGATGAGCAATCGATGTTCTGTACTTTTTTTAATCAAGCCTTTAATGTCTTAGCATGGAAGTAGTAAAAAAGTGCTGTCAAACCCATGAAAAATCTAGTCTTAGTGAATCTCCTTTTTAAAGGGATGACAGGGATATTGTCTGTTGAGGTAGTATGAATGGTCAGTTTTTGTAAGGCATTTCCCTTTTCAATAGAAAGTCACTGCTAATACACCAGTTGATAAACCACAGAAAATCATAGCTCAAATCTTTTTCAGCTATCCTTTATTCTTGAAGATTTAGAAATTTACAGCCTCTTTTACATAGAGCTATTTTGAAGGAGCTAAAAAGCAGTCTGATGAATATAATTTAAACTATGATTGGTGAAATTTCAAGAATGCTAAATCAGAATTGTATATAAACCCTTGATTAAGAAATTAATCTCTTATAGGTATTTCCTTCATACTGAAACCCAAGTAGAAAAATCTGAAGCTTTCTTGTAAAGAAGCAATAGCTGACTTGAGAAAAAGTTCAGCTTTCTGATTTTATCAGTAAATCCATGTGAGCAGCTCTCTTTCAGAGCTTTTTTTTAATACTAGAGTGAAGAGTTTGTTAAAGTTCCAATTTTCTTATACTTTTCTGCTTTTTTTTCCCTTTCACCCAATCACACTTTTCCAATGAGTCTTTCATATGAAATACTACACAATGTTCATTTAAAGGGAAATAAATACAGCCAGATCTTCCTGTCTACACACTCACACAGAACTTAACTGTTCACTCACCATCTAACAGACAAAATTCATGACCAATTCTCATGGCTACTTCTCAACTAGAGTGTCACTCAGATGCCTTTCTCAAAAGTTCAGATAAGCTTCAAGACTTCATCTAATCTATATTTAGGTAAGATTATTTTGTCTTCTCTTGAGTCAAGATGCTCCTGCCAGGCTGCCCTCCTACATTACCTCTCCCGTACCAGTGATCAAGTGTAATTGGACCTGCTTTGCCTGTCCCAGATGTCTTCTGTAAAGAGAAGACCCTCATGGATATGTCACATCTTGCACAGCCATAGTTGTTTAAGGGTTGCTGCAAAATGCCTCTGCAAAGCATAAAAGAAGAAAGATTTAACTTATGAGATATTTATTTTTATTGCCTTGATCTTAAGCATGCATCCTCAGAGAGTTTCTTAAAATATTTTCCATCATTCTGCAATGTGAAAGAAAAGGGTAGCTAGAAATTTTATTCAGTCATCTGCCACTTAATACATCTGTTTTCACGGGACTTGGGAGGAAAGATCCACAGTGAATAATGGTTGAACACAGTGAAAACCTGCAGCATTCTCAGCACCTTCTCATCTTTATCAGACGGGCATTCATGATAATTCCATCTGCCAAAAAGTCAAACTAGTCAAAGTCTGTGCAGGATTATTAGGTGAGCCACAAGTAATATAGCCCCATAATGCCTTCTTGCATATTAATCCATTTCTGATGGCAGTAAACCAAAATAAAAGTAAATTTCACCATATACAAGACCAATAATAAATTTCACCCAGTCACCTCCTTAATAAAAGTATGAGATTGCATATGGGTTCTCGGCCAGTAAATTTTGAAAACAACTTTGGTTTTTTGATAATTAATTTGATAGGATCTAAATGTATCATGTTTGTTATATGTAAGCTTGGGACTGTAAATTAGTGGGTAATGTAACGGGAGAGTTGAAAAATTCAGAAATGATACAATGAAACTATATACAATTATTTTATATCTCATTACCTATTTCCCCTCACAGTTTCAAACTCTTGGGGCAAAATGAAAGGGATAATAACATTCAGAATATTTTAAGCCCTTAATTAACAGCAAAACTTTTTTAATCTTAAATTTATTTTACATCTATGCATAACTTTTTCACTGTTTATTTCCTTGTAAATTTGTCAACTTTTTCCCTACACCCATTTAGCATACTAATACACCTATAAATATTCCTAGACAGTCTTCAACTACAGAAGACTATACAGGCACAACCTACAGACTCTCTTATAGATCTGAGGGTTAGTTCAACAACGCAGAACATAATTAGAACTATCAAAATATGTTACTTTATGACATATATTATTGCTTGAAAAACTTATGCAACAGAAAGAAACATATTCTAGTGCCCTACGGCCATGTTCAGGAATAGCGAAAGACGTTATCAAAGTGCGTATCTTGTGTGAAAAAAATCACAAAGACATATATAGATTGCTCTATCCTTAATTTGAGGTATTGAAATCTAACTTTAGATTTGACTCTTAGTTTTAATAAACAATATCTTAAACAATATTCCTGTTTTAAATGTTGAATTACTCAAAATGACAAAAAATTCACAACATGTAATTGTGTTATGTTTTCCCTAGTAGAATTGCAAAATTAAGAAAAAGATTCAGAGGTTTATTTTTAGTAAGCTGGTGTTCGCTTTTTTCTTCTTTTCTTTTAAAAATCTCCCCCTTGAGTGACTCCTTACCTCTCAATCATCTTAACAGGCTAAATTCTGAAACTAATTGCTGTAGCTGCATTTGGAGGAAGGAAAGCAGAGTGATATCTATCAGGTACAAAAACCTCCTGCTGGTGTGTTATAAACTGATGTAGAAGAGCAAGGCTGGCTCCAGCAAAAATAAATGCGTGAGTTTGCCTGAGAAATGCAAAATTGCATTTCTTTAGTTAGTACTTCACCTGTCCTCTGCTTTGTGATCCATCCTAGGCTGTGAGCACCTTTTCACAGAATTCACAGAATTCACAGAATATCATGAGCTGGAAGGGACCCATAAGGATCATCTAGTCCAACTCACCATCTAACACCCGTACNTTTTGAGGCAATGACTGAAGGAATACTGCAGAGTAGACCTGGCTCTAGCAGGCCTGTCAGAGAGCTGGGATTAGGGACTTGCATGGTGACAGAAAATGCTCACTAAAATCTATAATTGGTGGTCTGAAATAATTTTGTGACTCGATACATCTGTCTGCTGTATGTTTTTAGATAGAACTACATTCATAATTTGATTTATTCATCACAAAAAGAGCTGAATAAAGTTATTCAAGTCATACCAGAACTCATAGCTTTGAATTCGATGAATTGGGGCTGGGAGAGAGACACAGTAAACATTCTCAGTAGAACTGCTTATTGCTACTGAAAGGTATTGGTGTACAGAAAATTGTTTCTTAAATGCTACCAGGTTTTTGTGATTTGTAGCAGCTCTAGTAACAGAAACTTAGCTATAACTGAGATACAGGTAGGATTCACAGTAAACAGTGTAAGACTGGTTATATGGAGAAATGCCAGACTGAAATTCAGACTGAAATAGGGAGACATAGGATGGAGTCACTGCAAAAGTGATAATGAAGAATAATTTAAAAATATATATTTAATAGGTCTTTTATTCTATAACTAAATAAACTCTCTGCTTGCTGTAAGTCAAGGCACTTATAGTCAAGGGATAGGAGATAAGGGTTATTCTCCCTGAATTAGAAGTTCTCTATTTCCTTTGTTTTCCACCTCTAATGCAATGTAAGTAGCAGGAATACATGGCTGCATCACTTTAATAACCTTATGCTTCTGTTCTTTAGTATGTAAGGCCAACAGAACTTGGCCTCTTACCATAGACACATGTGGGTTATACCTATAGAGATTCCTTAATTTCTGAATCAAGGGGACAATTGACACCAGAATTTTTTTCTTTCTTTCTTTGCATTATGGCAGTTAAAAACCACCTTTCAGATACCTTCTTAGTCCCAAGGTTATAAAATACCATGCGGTGGCAGAGGAAAGATTATTTAGATCAAACAAAAAAAAGAAGGGGAAAGAAGAGAAGAAACACAATTTAGTGTTTTTTTAGAGGTTAGGCTTCTCACCTGGGCAGCATGAAGATATAAACTCTGTCCAGTTTTTGCTCTTATGGTTGAACGCACACTTCACAACGAGACATAACCTCTCATGGCCCTGATTTATAAGCTAGTGCAGTGGTCTTTTGTTTGCTGAGGGAAGATATGTTGGGGAGATTTGGAGCGAACACTGGTTCCACACTGCTGCTATAGCAGTAATAAAACCTAGTTTCATCATAGGCTCTGCTGTGGTGGCAGCATGGCTGTGGACAGTCTATATGTCTAATGATAGGTGTGCCTGGATCTTGGGTATTAGCCACTGGTTGGGACAAATGATAATGACACTAAGGGTCTTATCTTCACTCTACTAGTCCTCTAATTAATTTCTATCCTCCTGAGGATGGAAGTCAGAGGTGAAAGGACCGAAGCTTTTACTTTTTAAGATGCTTCTGTTGCAGTGTCTGGGTATCTGATTTGGTTATTACCTGTCTGATAATTTTATTTTACAATTTTTCTGTCTGTAAAATTAAAATGTTGTTACTTGTTGCATTGGTGCATCATTAAAATGATTTCAAGGGTTATAAAACTCTTTTGGAATTGTAGAGTGATAAGTATTACTTGTCTGTAAGGGCCTAAAAAGGGAAGACCTTCTCTATTGTGTTTGTTCTGGTTGTGTATCAGAACATAGCAGTAAACAGAGTTTAGAGAGCAAACATTTGATAGCATATTGTGCTGGATGAAAAAAACACAGGTGTCTAGGTATATGCAAATGTGAAAGAATTAATGAACTTTTTAAATAACAGGGAAACGCTTCTGTTTAGAAATAATGGTATACATATAATTAAACTTTATATATGTGCATATCGTCGCATTCTCTTTCAGCTAACCTTTGTGCTAGAGAAACTTCTGCTGATGTCAAAGGACTAGGAGGACATTAGCAGCTGATATTGGTGCCTGTCGGGTGCTGTTGGGTATGTCTCCCTACCACCAGGCTGGCTTCCCTCGCTACTGCCAGTGACCTTGCAAACAGCTCCGACAAAGGTCGGAATGGATTCATTGATCAGCCAGGCCAAGCATATGACAGTCTGTGCCTTAATTGAATCCCAAAAGGGGGCAGACTGGGTTTTTATTACAGAGGCCAGACGATAGCACTCATTAAAAGCTCCACAGACTGTGTGGTTTACTAATTAGTTTATTATACAGACACCTTGACGATGGGCAAAGTTGTCATTTTGCCCTTTATCGCACAGGGGATGTTGTTAAAAGTTTAATCAGCTAACACTGACCAACTTAGCTTGGCAGGCTGTGGACAGTCATTACCGAGGTCACCCCTGCTGTAGCAATTCTGACAGGGTCACAGCATGAATCTCCAATAAAAAGCACGTTACATAAGGTAAGAGTGCACCTGAAAGGGAACCAGGAAAAGAGATGTGCTCAGTGGGGAGTAGGAAACAGATGGACTGTTAGGACAAGTGAAGCCTGTTACGGTTTCTCTTTGCTTACATTGTTTAACATATGCTTTTTGGAAATATGGGGAGCTCTGAGCTATGGCTGTGATATGTTCATTAGAACACAAGATAGCCTGAACAGTGTGTGAACAGGCATTAAGTATCTCTGCTTTTGTGAAAGAAGGGATGATCTCTCTAGTTAAGCAGAGCCTAACACCCAGCTAATGCTCTGCTCCAGAGCAATAGGAGAACTTGCACTGGGGAAAAAAAAAGAGAAAATCAAGACAGTGCAGGTTTTCCTGCAATGGTGCTTTTCATTGCAATATTCTTCTTTCCTTCAATTGGAGCCTGAGGGGAGACTCTCACACCAGTCTACCGCTTCCTCACAAGGGGAAGCAGAGGGGCAGGCACTGATCTCTCTGGTGGCCACTGACAGGACCCAAGGGAATGTCAGGGGAGGTTCAGGTTGGATATTCGGAAAAGACTTTTCACTCAGAATGTGATTGGGCACTGGAAATGGTCGTGGTCCCAATTTCAGATTTCAAGACGTGCCTGGACAATGCTCTTGGTCATATGGTGTGACCCCTGGGGCCTGGAGTTGGACTTTGATGATCCTCATGAGTCCTTTCCAAATCAGGAGACTCTATAATTCTATACTCTGGGTAATTTTGTAATCTATCTTTCTGTCTTTATTCCCTTCAGGTGTGTGAGTGTGCTACAACTCAGAGAAACTTTTCATAAGGTTACCTTTAAGTGACATCTGGAAGTCCCAGTAGTGTGCAAGGTTCATTAATACTCAGCCTTATAGAAACAAATACCCTGTATCTGTTTGATACCAGAAGACATACCGTATAATTAGATAAGTCAAATTAATTATGGTGTAAAAAACTAAGGTAAAATGACAAAGGTCCTTGACCTTCTTTCAGAGTTCCATGGCTAAAACATACTGCAACTTGATATTTTTCTAAGGAAACTAGCTAAAAACAAAAATAGCTTGATCTGCCTGCCAGTCACACCTATGAATCAATTTCGGGCAAATCTTGGACTGGATAGGGGCCTTGCCTCCTTCAAGTCTTCTGATAGTTGGTGTTTTCCACAAATACTGGAAAAAGGGTACTGTATTTAATGATTTCCTTGAGGGAAAACCAGGGAAGAACTGTTTGGTCTCAGATGGTTGGCAAATCAAGATCAGCCAAGACACGTGTTGTCCTGAACCATAGGAAAACTCAGGTAGGGGAGACAGAATAAATTAAGAATCTGTAATAGACCACATGGAGCAAGAGAATTTCTTAGGGCAGGTTGGGAAAAAACTATAATTTCATAGACAAGAGCTGGGGAAGTGGGACGACACAGCCAAATAAGTTTAGGAGAAACTTTGGAGAGAGGAATGGAAAGAAAAAGAGTTTGTTAAGGTTGGTATTTGTAGAGGACATTGGACAAAATTCCAGATAAAATGAGACTATTAATTGCTGTACATGGAAAAAATAATTTTTGGGGTGTAGAGCAGTGTGAAATGAAAAGAAAATCACTTTACAATCCTTGAGCAAGATAATGACAGAAACTAGTTATCACTGGTCCCACAAGGAATCCCCGGAGACTGGGGTACACCATCATGTTTCTAACAGGACAGAGAAAATGGTCCCAAGCTGTACCTTAAAGTAAGGAAGGTGGAAAGGTAGGAAACAAGTTTTCTTGTTTCACTTTGGCTTTTTTCTGTTTTACAAAAGTACAATGCCTCTACTTTAGTATTCCATCATCATGGATGACATGAATGGCAAAGTCCAAGTCAATTGTGTTCTATCCAGCATAAGTAAGACTGTCACAGTCTCATTTAAACACAAAATGTGATCTTGAAACAAACAGGGTAGTACCTGAATAGCAAGAATCTTGTCAGACCACTCGGTAGCTTTCCCCAGTCCAACCTAGGTTCCTTTGCCAAGAGAACAAGTTCTTAGGTAGGGAGGTCCATATACCTGAAAATCTCTTGCTGTTCTGGAGCTGAGATATGGACATGGGCCCAGAAGACTGGTTTTACCATCATATTTTGAAATAAGTGTGTGCAGCAACACAGGAAAGTAAAGTGCAAAGTGATGTTCACAGGTTATTCTGAGTTGGAAGGGACTCACAGGATCATCTAGTCCAACTCCCAAGTGAATGTGCCACAATGTATACTATTAATTTTCATCTGAACATTAGCATAAGGTGCAGTGGCAGCAGATTTGTATCTGTCATCATATGGAGTAAAGATCAATGAGCGTGTACTTACAATACGTCTGGAACGCAGCGTGCGGTGGGATGTGCAATAAAGAGAAGGTGAGGAGGAGCCAACTCTGTGACAAAACACAACAACGTTATCTGAACACTTAGGGGAAGAATGGAAAAAGAATATTGGTTAGACCCTCAACACACTATACTCAGAAGAGTTCCCTTACTCTTAACTTTTATAAGCTGAGTTTGGCTGGTGTCTCTACTCAAAACATGGATCCACTCACATTACTCACACAGGAATCTGGCTGGAGTATATTGCAACACCGGTGCAAGCAATGGGTCATGTAAAACGGAGGTACCATTGCTAGTTAACATGTCTTGGTAGTCACCCCAGGAGTCTTCTCACAGTGACAGATTGCTCTGTTACAACTGCACAGGCAAACACTCCATCATTAACTCACTTTAAAAAAAGCTGCCTTAACTGTGAAAGTAAAAGACTCCAACTTTTCCTTTTGCTGTAGCTCCCTCAGGCAATGAACGAATTTGCGATGTGTGTCAATGAGACATTTGAAATCTCACACATTTAAATTGTCCCGACTTCAACAGCATTTTAAATACACTGAAACTAGCAGCATTTCTAAATTCAAACACTTACCAGTTTCCTTCCCACAAGCTTGCTCCTATGAGCCTCAAAGGCAGTAGAATATGTTATTATGCAAAGAAAGCATCTCTCTGTAACTGAATTAAATATAAATACATTAAAAAGTGAGAGATAATATAATAATTAATACTTTGTACTACTATATTACCTTTCTCTTGCAGTTTTAAGGCATTAATTCAGCCTTAGCCCACTGTTTCTTCTCCCATTTTGTAAATAGAAAAATTGAGACACAGAGAGGAAAAGCGATATAACTGAAGTCACAAGGCAAATTGGTATCAGGGCTGACATAACATCTTGGAAATCTGCGTCTTAGTGCCATTCCAGCAACAACTTTAGTGCAAGACAAAGACACAATAGACAAACACAACCACCAGCAGTGCTACCTGAACATGGAAATACACAGGACTACACATGACTATAAAGAAAAGCAACAGTGAATCTTCAGTTCCCAAATCTCAGCCTCAGAAAGACATATGGCTCAGTGGAAAGAAAACTCTAAGGACCATGGCAGTTATTTCAAGCAAGAAACTGCATGCATCCAGTGCTGGGCAAATTACAGTGACCTCCCCACATCATGTGTGGTATTTCTCAGTCTGTGTGAAGAAAATCTCATAATCCTATCCTCCAGTCTTTCACCATGCAAGTGAATGAAGAACTCCCATTAAGTTCAGCAGTGTGAGACTGCAATTAAACAGCAATTAAGAGTCACACAATGCAGCCCACTGGAGGGATGAGCTGCGTCTGGCTAACACCGTTGGCAAACAAACTCCTTTGAAGGGCTTAGACATAGCGAGTTAGAGAAAGTACCCAGCACGAGGAACTGCTGTTCTGCATTCACACAGACATAAATCCGCGCTTCACTCAGCCCTGTAGATGGATAGACCTGTTTATCCTCCAGAGGGATTTTACATGGCACCAGCAGGCTGCCCACAATGCAAAATCAGGCCTTTAATGATTGCTTGTGAGAACTCAGAACAAAAAAGCATTTCATTAATCGTCCATTCCTCATCAGTCTCTTAATAGGTCTATAAATGAATAAATACCCTAAGGAAATTGCTACTTTAAAAAAGGAAGAAATTTGGTAGCTCTTTGAATATCGGCAGACACAAGAGTTGCCTTTTAACTCTGGAGTCATTCAACTTTTGTTGGAGTGTTACATAAAAGCTTTTAATTTACCAAGTACCTTTTTGTGAGTCGAGGGGATCATTTGTGACTAATGAAGAGCAAAGAACATTTTAATAATAGTGACAACTGGCTTTGATATTAATATTGTCTCAAAAAAAGTCTCTTTTGAAGTCTCTGAGATTAGGAAAACTCTTTATATTTTATCCAACCGTGCTAATAAAATTGCTTTGCCTACATAATGCTCTCTCCAAAGAGAAACTAATTTTCCCCCATTTAGTTCCCTGTGCTATCCTTTGGATATTTTTATATACATTTTTTCTCACTTGTCATTTTCCTGTGCATCAACATTTCTAATTTTTTTATTAGTTTTCAGAAATCATATTTAAATGAAAACCTATATTGCCACAAAACCCCAAGTGTAATGCTCTATTTCTTAAAAGAACTTGAGCATATTTCATATACTTAGAAAAGGAAGACTTTTTGAAATACATAGATACTTCTCAATAAATATTTAGAGGGGAAGTAGAACGATGTTTAGGATATTTCTATGTGTTCTAGAACTTCTGGAGTCTATTAATGGACCAAAAAGTCATAAGTCACCCAACATCAATACTGGTAGGCAAAGATCCCTCCATACGTTTACCTAGGTAAGAAAATTTAGCTGATTTAAAAAAACCCTAAAAAGTAAAATACTGTGTTATTGGTTTAAACAAGAACACCCTCTCTAGAAATGCTCTGCTGCTCCAATGGGATTTGCTCTGGATATGGGAACAGAAGACCAAATTAATATGGGGCCTTTATCCTCCTAAGGAAATAATACACTGTTCATTTCCACACTCACTAGCAGGTTTTATGATTCTTGACCACTTCTCATATATTGTTTCCAAGACTAATTACAAGCCTGATGTCACAGTAATGGTTTCATTATATTACACTGTATAATCTTGCTGAATGTTGCCTCTATTCCATTCTTCCTCCATTTCTGGCAAGAGGTTTTTTTCTCATCACAACCCTTATGTCTTTTAGTACACGCCATACTGTTCCCAGAGTATTTGAGTGACGCATGTTGCATGGGCCAGTGCTTTTCCCTTCAGGAGAGCTGAACTGAAGCTTTCTTCAGGAAGGTATCAGGTCTGTAGAAATTATGATAACTGAAAAGAAGGAAAACATTGATCGAATTCTGTTCTAGGTCTGTCATTCTATGAACAACGTCATATAGGTGTTACTTACACATGATGGACTCTTCGATGATATGATTTATTCATGTGACTCGGGATTGATTGCAGCTAATAGTAGGTTACTTCAGTTTTGTTTGCAAGTTCCATATCCCTAAAAACTGTATGGCATCTCACAGATTTCTTAGAGTCAGAATGAAACAAGGCATGAGAGGCACATCCATATTTAGTTCCACTAAAGAGGATCAGCTACAAATGACTAATTTAGAAAAGTATCTCTAAAACTCCGGGAAAACAGTATAACAACCTAGCTTCTCTTGGGTTTAACTTCTGTTCTCAGTCTTTCAATTTTGAAACAAAACACTACTCATTTTTCCATGGTTTTCAGAGAAGGTTACAAGTTAAAGCAATACACTTGGCTAAGAGTCTTGTTGAGCTAGGATTGCCTACGATGTATTGCAAGTCATGAATCATTTGAAGCATAAACCAGAAAAAATTTCTTTTTCTTCAGGTTATTTTTTCTACTGCCCATGATGTATTCCTTCCATCTCTTCCTTAATTAGCAAGTTAAGACCAGTAATTCATCTCCAGTTGTTTCCTCCAAGCGGCAGCAGTAGTGACATTAGCACAGACTGAGCTCCAGACGCTTTGCCATGTGCTCTAATCCTACTGAGTATGTTCCTATCAGTCAAAAAACCCAATACTATCAGTCTTGGTACATTTTTCCAAGAATAGACAACACAGACAGCAAACTACTGAAGATGCAAATACAAAACAAAACAAGTCTACAATCTTATGCTGATTTCCAAAGATGCCTCATGTCTTTGATATGTGAAATAATGCCCAGCTGTTTTGTACTTAGTGAGGGACAGAAGAGCATAAACCACTCCTCTCTCATTCTTGGGGCAGTTCCACATAGCACATGTTTCAGACAGGTCTGACCAGATCCAAGTCCAGTTTCCTCACTTGATTTTAACTATTTTAATTTAGAGGAGGGACTGTAAGCTCTGTACCAAATTTAACCAGAAATTCCAGGCATGTGATAGATACGTGTGATTCTGGTACAGGGAGAAGTTTTTTCGAACAGAGGCCTACATCTAATGTTTATGGACAAGTTTCTAACAAAGGGATAATAGGCCTCAGCTGCTGACTCAGCCTTCGCTATCTATGTAGGGCTGCTGTCACTAGAGTAAAGAAAACCGAGAAGGTTATGAGGGGCCACAGAAGCCCCTGTGATGTGCAGGAGCCAGAGCACCCACAGAGACTTGATCACTTCTACTGCACCTCAAAGTAGGAGGAAGAAAGGACCTTGGCGAGTGTTCGTTCAGATGAAGGAACCTTTTATGGGAGTTTCTATAATGCTTCATTTTGAATGACTACCTGGTAACTAGAGCTGAATGGCTGTATAATAAGGCTCACCGGCTCTCTGATAGAAACTTTCATAAAGGAAAAAGTTACTGATGAAAGTAAAGGGGATTTCATGTGTGTGTTTCTTGTGTGGCTTGAGGTTTCATCTGGATTCAGTGCCTGTAAAATAAGGGACAACAGGGGAGCAGGCCACAAACCTTAACTCCCTGTGCTCTCTTCCTGAAAGTGAAGGAAGAGCTTCAAAGGGAATGAGAGTGACAGACTCTCTAGCTGAAAGGCATTCTATATTCTTGCTTTAGGTCACAGCCATGGTTTGCATCACAGAGCAAAGTCTGTCTAATTTAACATTTATGAACTCCTCGATTCCAGGGTACAGTCTTAAGTGAGCTAGGAAATTTAGGGTGATAGTGCAGAGTTATAGTCATGTTTTTTTATTTGGTTTTTATTTTCAGTTATTTTAAAACTTTCCATTTACGCCCAGGTGTTTGATGACTATTATGGATCCTTGCACTATAACTCCTTAACCTCTCTTCTCTGCTCATCAGGCTCAAAAATTAAAAGCCCTACAATGTCACCAAGTTCATACCAACACTTTCACATGTATTCTTCCTTTGTTCATAATATATATGTACTAAAAATTGCAATGTACACATGAATGTAGAGAAAACATCAATGAAGGGTGCCTAAATTGCTATCTATAAATGAGAAAGTGAAAAAAATTTGCATGTTAAATCCTTATTATAATAGGCTGGGAACAACATTGCACAGGACTGTAATTGCTGTATTTGTAATTCTAAGAAAAAGTAGAAGGTATTTTTTTACCAAGATTTTAATAATTTTACAGACATTTAAAAGTGTTTTTGAAATACCTTCCAAGCTATTTAATCTTCCTGCTAATTTGATTTCTCAAGTGCTCACTATGAAATTTGTTATAGATATATTTATGCACAGGTATAGCCATACCATGATCATGTGATCTCAGTTATGAGAGCAATGGGGTCACCTGAGTAACTGTTCACATTTGCAATGCATTTGTAAACTAGTGAAAGGTGAACATATTAAACTGGTGTTCCATTAGTGTGCTCCAACATCAGGTTCCAGCAATAAGCTGTCTTCTTTGAAATGCAAAGTATCTTATTTGTCTTATACACCAACAAAAGAGGAAGATCAAATGCACAAATCTTTTTTTTTATCAGCTGACAGGACGATTTGAAGGATAGAATGTTTCTAGGAAAAAAAATAGAGTAAACACCATGTCTACAGTTATGTTGTTGGGATATATTCTCAATAGACTCTGCTAATTTTGATTCTGACCAGTAAAATCACCAATCAATCCCCATATTAGCTACTGAACTGGCTAAAAGCTGATATTGAAATTCTGAAGAGCTTTGTCCAGCACAAAGAAATCAGAGATTCACGTAAGCAAAGAATAAATTAGACATTACTTTGAAAAATATGAGCTTTTCCTATTATTTTTGGGTGTGCTGAAATAATCTAGAACAGATGGATAGGAAAATGAGAGAATGATTGGAAACCTAGAATACAGGAAATGGGCAAATGTAGTATCTGATTTTTAAACAGGAGAGAATTGCAGATAAAGAAATGCTAGGCCAAATAGATAAGAAGCAATACTCAAACTACCTGTAAGCAAAGGATGTAAAAGTGATAAGTAACAACTGAGAGATACATCAGACTAAGCTGTCAAACCAATCACATTTCCTACAATGGCGGAGTAACAGGATTCATGGAATGAAGTAGTTGTGAGTCACCATCTGATTCCGACATGATTTGAAAGATGTTACTATAAATAAACCAAGAAAATGCAAAATGGGTAAGCACTGTAAGCACATCAAGTTAGAAAACTGAATTTAAAAAAGACCAGTTCTAAATGGGTTTCTGTTGAACTGAAGCAATGCAGAAAAGGAGGAAAGGAGTCAGCCTTTGACCTGTCCCACGTTTCTTCACTTTTAGTAATGAAGGCTGGAATTAGGCAAACATAAACATTTTTGTGTATTATACTCAATTGTGACAAGTCTCAAGCATCCTGGAGGACAGGATTAAAATTCAAAACAGTCTTAGCAAATTAGAATCATTGTGAGGAAAAATAAGAGATGGTTTAATAAGGTACAGGCCAAGGTGCTATACTTATTTTTATTCTTCCTGACTGAACTCATGACTTCTGCACAAATATATACAAAGGAGGGCCACCTACACAGCAGCTTTGCCAGAAACTATTTTAAGGTTACAAGAGAAAACAATCTGTACATAAATCAATAATTTACACTTGTTGTACTAGCATATATAAAAAGAAGTGTCACATATAAATCACAGCAAGTAATCTTTTCAATCTTCTGGTATAGCCCTCAACTCTGAACTCCTGTTCAAGTTACTACATTTTAAGAGAGATGTGAAGAAAGCAGAGGCAGTCCACAGAAAAGTGACAAAGATGATCAAAGACCTGTACAAAAATGTCTTACAAGCAAAATTTGAGAGGACTGGGCTTGTTTTGTCTGAAGATCAGAAAACTAAGGGGAGATGTAAAAACAGTTTTCAAATTACTTGATTCTTGTGAAGTGAATGGCAGTGAGTGAACTTCCATGTACACTGAGAGTAGAAGGGAGATGATGGTGTGGGGTGTTACATGGAATATCAGGGTCTCTGTCAGTGATTTTCAATCTTCTCTAAGAAGAAGGAAATAATTTCCCCCACTTTCTACATCAGTTTTTCTAAATTAAAATTACTCTGTAGATTTAAATCCTGGATCCTAAATCAGTATTTAGGCAAATGTTAATTCTAACATTTTTTTTTAAAAAAAGGAAGTCTAGATTAGGTTTAAGCATAAGACTAAATTTAAGATATTCAAATACTTTAACTACTCAAGTGATTGAAGTTGAGTTCTGATTGTTACATCGATCTGAACTTAATCTGAGTTTATACTAATAAATGTGTACTTTGCCAATTTAGCTCCTCTATTACTGAGAAATTTATGCATATTTAAATAGAAAACTGATGTTAATGAACTTAGGTCTCAAACTTCTGAAAATATACGTTATACACCTTCATTTCTTCTCCTCTTCCCTTTGCTGGCTGGGGGTCCATACATCAGGAATTTGTGTCCTGACCTTATGGTTTGAAAGGTATCAAGTGCTTTAGCCTCCGGCATTGAAATCATTAGATGTCTGTTGCTGACTCATATGGAAGCAAGGTTAAGCCTGTAAATAGTAACATCATTGAAAATCACTTTTTTAACTGCAATTTCCTGACTAGCACCAAGGCTCATTTTATCAAATGTCTCCACTAAAATCATGTGTGAGACCTTGTCCACCAGCACAACTATTAACACAATACTGGAAAAGCAGTCAGCTTTGTTAGCTTGCATTTTTGGGAGGACACTTCTGAACATGTAGCTATTAAAATAGTAATTTCTCTATTACTCTGCAGTCCAGGAAGGAACCGCAGCCCAGACCATTTGCACAGCACACCCATGGGGGCACACAGTCACAGCTACCAGGATTTCTGTGGGAACCCATGCAAATATGTTACTGCTGTTAATTCATTCCCACTTCACTGAGAAGGATGAGCTGATATTGAAGGATCACTGCATCAAAAACGTCAGGAGATGTGTGAAATATATCTTCCTGTAGAACTACAGGTAGGTTGATGGTCAAAAGGTGGTATCTGACATTGGTCCATAAAGAGCTAAACTGTGCCAGGTGGTAGTAGTTAGCTGAATAAATCCCTTTCACTAATCAAAAACATAAAGAACTGCATAGAAAATTCTCAAAAGCCATTATTATAGTTCTAATGGATAATTTTTCTTAATCTTTAGCTTTGTAAAATTTAATACTAAATTGCAACATATCCTAAATAACAACAGTTGGCTAAAATCTCATTTACATTGAAGTAAAAGATCATTTTTCTATATTAAAAAAAATCTTTGTAAAAAATTATGTTGCCTACTTGCTTACTAGTTTTAATTCTATTTTTTGTTAGTGTCTTTGTGATGGTAATTAAAAACGTTTGGGTTCTTTTCTTTTTTCCATCTGAGAACTGTTTTTTAAGCAAAATACACTGTGATGATGTCAAACTGATATAACATGAAACATCTCTATGGTATAAAAACACAGAATATATTAATCAAGTAGTAGAAAGTGTTGGTTTTTACCATTTAGGCAAAATCAACTTTGCTGTTTGAAACAAATACACGGAAGAAAAATGAAGGTCAAATGCTCATCTGATATGAATCAGCTTTGTTTTCGTTATTTCAAAGCAGTTACTGGAGTCTACACCTTCTGAAGTCTGTGTGTATTGTCAGTAACCACTATGAGAAATTCCTTTTAAGAAGCTCTGGTCTGCATTGCATGATGCAATGTTGTACAAAGACTCATTATACACATACGACCACCTGAAATACACCCTCCAAATAGGAAAAATCTCTATCAGACCCCATAGCTGTCACACAAAATTGACAGAATTCACAGAATATTATGAGTTGGAAGGGACCCACAAGGATCATCTAGTCCAACTCACCATCTAACACCCGTACAGTGACCAAACGCACATCCCGGTGGTAAACACAAACCTATTTCCCTCACAGTCTAACAGGCCACTCCGAGCCAGAAGGGACCCACAGGTTCATCCAGCCCTACAACTCCCAGCTAGATCATGTCACTAAGCTCCTCATCGAGTCTTCTCTTAAACAGTTGCAGTGTTAAGGTTCAGATAAAAACCTGGCTCTTGGGTTCCACCTGCCTGCAGTTGCCCGGCCCAAAGTACTACCTTGAAGTATTACTTATAATAATGTTTGGGAGCAGCTGGTGCTGCAAGAAACATTTAGCTGATGAGGTTGAAATGGACACCTGTACAGTTTTACCAAGGGGGAAAATGGTGTCTGATGGTCTACAACAAGTTTACCAGTTCTTCCTCTACTCACCATTGTCTCTCATAGCCATGCATTTCACAGGCTGAGTTTACACACTGGTTGCACACAGAAGTGAGTATCAGTAAATTCAAAAGTTGTTATGAATAACTAGCAGTAATATTGTACAGTGGTTGTCCCAAGGTATTCTATAATAGAAACAAACATGCTCTTGCAGTACCATATTAAGACATACAGCATTTCAGCACTTTCTGTGCTTCTGAGAATTAAATTACAGTCTACCCTGTGCTGGGCTACAGAAGGAGGAGCACAATTCTGTTCCTCTACGACTCCGTGGAGTATTAAACCTAGTTATTTTATTAACTAAAGGCTCTCTTGGGAAATCCAACTAAAATTATCATATCCTCTCACACACATAATGTAATTAAGGTCCCTATACAAAAAGGTACTTAAGCACATGCTTTACTTTAAGCACAAAGGTAGACATCTTCTTACTGCTAGGTTTAAAATCAAGTGCATGCATCAGTGCTTTGTCTTGGGGTACCTATCACCAGAATACCTAGAGAAGTAGCACCACATAGTTTTGTCTTGTTATCCAGAATTTGGACGGATGAGCTACAATGTTTTTGCCCCTCAAAATACTCTTGATGCCTACTTAGAACTTTCTGCACAGTTGAGATCTCCTGACAGTTAAAATAAAATTAAAATGAAAAAACAAAACCCCCGAAACAAAACTAAATAACAACAAAACCAAAACAATCCAAACAAAATTAAAAACTCAGAACACCAAAAAATTAAGATATACAGTTATACCCTGTCATTCACTAGGAATGGGACAGGCCACTGGCCTAGCGAGAAGCTAAACTCGCAAAGAAGTGCAGGTCGTTAATAAGCATGCAGACCACGCCCATTGCTCCAACCCCGGGACTCCGGAGTGCTGCAGACAATTTTCTGCTTCTCGCCTCGGGCTCTCTGAGCATGGGGTAGCAAAGGGAATCATTTCTGAGCCCCCTCTGACTCCCGAGTCAGAGGGGGGCTTGGAAACCTGTCTGCTGCCACCACGCATGCTCGCCATTCCTCCGCGGCGGGGAAGGGGTGTCCCCGGGGGCGGGGGTGTCGGGTCGGTATCAGAGTTTCCTTCCCTTTAACACCCACACTTCTCAGGAGAGGCAGTGCTGCCCGTACGGTCCCAGAGGGCAGAGACAGCTGCCCCCTCCCAGCAGACAGCGCTTGCCTGACCTTGCTTGCCTGACTTTCGTGGGGCAGTTTCCCAGGTCAGGGATGGGGGCATGGTGCCGCCATTGTGAGACCCCTCACCGCAGGGCGGGGTGAGTCCCGCCCCACAGGCACCTTGGCACCGCCCCTCGGCAGAGCAGAGGCACTGTGCATGCATCGGCCAGCTAAACTCGCAGACGGCTAAATCAAAATTGCGAAAAATTTTCTTCGTAAATGGGCGGGGTCGTAATGGAGAGGTCGCAATGCACCAGGAATTCACTGTATTTGGTTTTCTGTGAACACCAGAACTTATTTCCTTGTTTTAGGCTTTTGGCTGGAATTTCATTGCTTGCAAAGTCATTTAAATGGTATTATATGTTGTCATTGATCTTCTTAAATGACAGTGTTGAATGAACAATACTGAGAAAGTGTGGGAATAATTGCTTCAGGAGTCAACTTCTGAGTACGTACTTTTTTTTTGCATTAGCATTGAATTGTAAGCACAAGGTAAGCCTCAGTCATCAACTCATTGTCACCATAATTAGACCACTGAGTTATAAGAGTGGAAGTAGGGCTATTCACCAGTCTGCTTCTGGGTCTACATGTAGTGTTCCCACTTGAAATTTTAGTCATGTCCTGAAAATAAGAGAGAAAACCTCAAAGAAGGTCTAAAGAAAATAAAAGGAGCTGAGTAGCTGCTCTAGGTTACCTGTTGCAGATTTGAACTCTCCTATTGCAACAATAAAATCAGTTATAATTCTGACATCCTCAATCATGCTTTTATACTTATGTGAGAGTGTATGAGAATGCACACCTACTCTCTCTTACAACATGCACATAGACTCAGGTGCTCTAAACTTGTGAAGTGCTGGTAGCTGTGCCAGGGCTGGCATTTCTTTAGTAGGGTTGCTTTGAAAAATTTATAAAAATTAAGTAACTTGCAATGTTTAGACCCTTAGCAATTTTGGTGTTCTGTTGTTTGGGTTTTTTTAAACATTTCCTAGTACACCTGCTGTGAAAAGAGACAGGAGGACAAAAAGGCGAACAGACTGTTAAATAGAAAAGTTATGGAGATTGATTTAACATTAGCTGGATATTGCTTTTTGTATTTTATATATATAAATGTACTTATATATGCTCTTTCTATTTTATTGTTAAATGCCATGAAATGCCTGTGACACAGGCAACACTCCATTCCTGAACATAGCTGTAAGTATCTGAGGTGTAATGGAAGTCTTGCCATTCTCTGGTCATTCTCTGCTCTCCTAGGCACCAGAAATTTGTATCCACTCAAATTTACTGATGATGTTGGGCCAGAGGTGCTGCTGATCGTGTTTTGTTATCCCTTTAGACAAATCTTTGTTTGGGTTGTCAGAATCTTCATTCCTGAGCACTAATTTCACACAGAAAATGTTGAACAACCAACATGTGTTCTCTTTTGTGCCTTTCCATCCACCTGCTTTTCCCCCCTTCCTTTCAGTCCTAAATGCATCTTTTCCTCTCCTGGCTGTCAAATGTATCTTATACCTCAACTAAAGGAGAAAATCCCTTAAGCCACGATGCCACATGTTCAATGCAATCAAAAGGAGTTTGGCTTGTGTTAATCTAGGTGTGCTGTGTTGTATGCACCTGGGGGGAGTGTGTGGATATGCCATATTGAGAAACCATACATTACTTATCTCTGAGCTGTAGCACAGAGAAATAAGCAGCCATATGGCAAATGAACTTCGTTTTTTTATTACTTGGTTTTATTTGTTTCAAAATAGCGGAGTGCCACAAATCTGGAATATTAACAATGTTCCATCTGGAAAGTGGAAGGTTTCACTGCTTTGGCATCCCAGCATGTTTGCTTTCTTGAAAAACTTCAGTTGCACTCGCTGACTCCCTGACTTATTCCTCAGGGATTTGCCATAGCCAGGGAGGTCAGTGAGAACGGAACATCTTTCTTTCATCTTTACTGGGCTCACTAAAATCTTGGATGCACAATGTAATATGTCAGATATGAAATAAAGGGAACCAAGTTAAAGCTGTAGTTTGATGATGTTTTTACTATGTGATTTCTCGTCCTTTTAAAAGAGAATGGAATCTTTGCTTGTTCTGCCACTCTGCTTGAGAGAGCTGTTGGGGAAAATCAGTGATCAGCTCTGTGTCTTTGTTACTCCAATATAAAATGGAGGTAATTCTTACAACTATAAATAAAAAACAATTGCTATTACAGTATGCAACAATCATTTGTCAATGTTCTTATATTGAAATGCACAACTATATAACCAGTCCTCCAAGGGTACTGTATGTATATTTTAATGAGTTCTGGGCTACCATTCACTCTATTACTGTTTGTTTTCATGTCAGAATAACTTTTTACCACATAAATCACTTAAAAGTATTCTTGGCCTGCGTATGTAACCATTATTACCTCTACCCTTTTCTTTTTTCTTTCCCTCAGCTGGTATTTGTTACTTCATTAAGACTTTAGGAGGAAAAAAATCTGTTTATGTGTATTTACATATGATCATATTTTTAGTGTCTTTAGATTTTTTCACCCTTTTAATTTCTCAAGCAACCAGAGGTGTGAGTGAGTACATTAAAAACATCTACAATCATGAACAATG
>WEKX01006041.1:159154-172895 GCA_013390025.1 Pitta sordida
GACCTTAGCAAAGCCTTTGACACGGTTTCCCATAATAAGCTTCAGGAGAAACTCTTAGAGCATGGACTGGATAGAAGCATTTTATGTTGGGTTAGGAATTGGTTGGATGGATGAGCTGAGGGTGCTGGTGAATGGTGCCACATCCAACTGGCAGCCAGTTACTAGTGGAGTCCCACAGGGATCAGTGTTAGGCCCTACACTGTTCAACATCTTTATTGATGATATGAACGAGGGAATTGAGTCCATCATCAGCAAGTTTGCAGATGACACCAAGCTGGGGGCAAATGTCGAGCTGCCAGAGGGTAGGAGGGCCCTTCAGAGGGACCAGGACGGACTAGAGAAATGGGCAGATTCCAANCCAACAGTATGAGATTTAACAAGACTAAGTGCCGGGTTCTTCACTTTGGACATAACAACCCCATGCTTTGCTACTGACTTGGGGATGAATCCTATGTTCTTGGGTTTCAGACTAGTGTATTTTTACTATATACTACTGTGTCCCATATAGGCTCTGTTACTCGAAAATAACACGATCTAAATTCACATAAAGTTTACTCCAAAACTGATTTTCATGTACTTCAGATTATGTTGGAGTCCTACTGTCTATCAGAAACATAATGTAAAATATATCAGACTATTCTATACAGTAATACCTCGCTGCATTGCGACTTCTCCATTGCGAAATCACTGGTTTGCGATAAGTTTTTCTCACAGTCCTGCCTCAGTGATTCATGGAGCTTCTGGCCGACGCATGCATAGTGCCTCTGCTTCGCTGAGGGGCACACCAGTGTTCCCTGTGGGGCGGGACTAGCCTGGCCCTGCAGGGAGGGCGTGCGGTTTCTCTTGCTCCCGTGGTGTTTATGGTCCTGCAGCACAGTGTGCTGGTCCCTGCCCTGCTCCTGTGTGTCTGCATGCCCAGTCCCTACGGTGGAAAGCTCACACCACAGGATGCCTTGTGTGGCTGCTGAAACCCAGGGCAGTGCTGCCACAAGCCATGTCGTCCTGTGTTGCTCTAAGCCAAGCCAGGGGGCTGACCCCTGCCGGGCATGTTACTGTTTCCGTGGCTACACGGGGGAACATCAATGCAGTCTGTGCCCGATGCACCTGGTGATGATGTAGCACCAGGGAAAGTGCCCCACAAAAGTGGGGATGGGCTGGCCATGGTGGCGGTGGGGCAAGCGCTTTGTGCTGGGATGAGGCTTCTGTTCCCCCATGCCTTCCCCCTGCTGCAGCAGGGGAATCGGTGTTCTGCTGGGTGAATACGGTCAGCACCGCATCTCCCGGGACCAGTGGATGTTAAAGGGAAAGAAACTCCAACACCAAGACCACCCCTCACCATAAGGGGCCCCGGCTGTCGCAGCATTGCAAAGTTAAGGTTTCCCAGGATCCACGAGCGCCAACCATATCCTGGGGGCACCCCTTCCCTGCCATGGCCCAGAGCTTCACCCCCATGGAGGCAGTGCAATCATGCACAGTGGCAGCAGCCCGGCAGCAGCTGTGGAAGCAGCGGCTTGGCTGAAGAGAAGCCCAGTGATTCTCCGGGGGATCTCCCCAAGCAGACAGGGCTCAGAAACGGTTCCCTTTGCTCCCTGTGCTGTGAGAGCATGTGGGGAGGAGTGGGAAATGCTCCCCAGTGCTCCTGATTGGCTGGGGATGGAGCGATGGGCATGGCTCCTATGCATATTAATGACCCACGTGTGTTTGTGAATTAAACAGCTTGCAAGATCCCCAGGAGACCAGTTCCTCACGAAGGGTGAGGTATTATTGTACTTCCATATGAATAGCTTTTCTTAATTTAACTATCTATGAAATGTGTAGTTTTCTTCCAAGTTTCTTAAAAAGGTGAATCAAAATCGGTAGTCTTCCTGAAAATAAGAATTGCAGTATTAGGGCAACAGTGTGGTACCATTTTTTGCTTGTAAGTTTGCATTAATGAGTGATATTGGATAAAAATATTTAATCTTCATAAGTTTCTAATTCCTGGATATTTTTGTGTGTCTATAGAGTTGTTGAGCGTTTTTCAGATTGGGGACTTCGTGGAAGACTTGAATTCTACCTGTTCAGTTACAAATGTATTTGAACACCTTGGCTTTCAAAATGATCTTGTAAGATTTCTTTGCATCAGTCACACATGAGGTTTCTGAAGATTAAGTCTGTTAGGTCTGGACTTGTCTCATCAGTTTTACTGAAGCCAAAGAGTTTGTTTCTAACTTGCCAGCAGGCAACAGTTTTAGACCAAAATCATCATTCATTAAATTAAATCTCTAAGATAAAAAATAGGTTAATTTGACAGGGGACGGAAAAGTTAATGGTAAATTAAAGCAAAATTTAAATTTTGAACTTAGTTTATTTTTCCCTTACAACTTGCAATAATTTTACATTTCCCCTGCCCACAATGAATGCAAATCAATATGAACATCTACTTCTTTGGGAGTTTTATAAAATTACTTTAATGCACATTATGTATCAAGTGCATATATTTTTTTCTTTTGATCTAATAATCGTTGAAGACTAAGGCAGTGACAGCAAATGCTAACATAGATGTTAATTTGTTTCTGGACTCTGTGTGTGTGTGTACATATATGTGAAATGTAGCTTATATTCTAAACCTGGCAGGGGGAGCTATTACACTTCAGTAATATTTGTGAGCCCAGCTTGCTGAGAATTCAAGTCAGATAGTTTCCTATTCCTCTGAAAAACTAAATGAGATGGTGTAATCAAGGCAGACAATACCTAAATATACTTTTCTTACCTCATACATCTTCCTTTCATGTCCTAAAAGGAAGCCTGACCTTTCTGAAAGGAAGATTCACATTAAATTTCTAGTATTGTAGTTCAGCAAAATTAGAAATGTGTTTTCCTGGTGTGGGTTATACCTCAGAGTAGCAGGCAAAAACCTACTCGGTAATCAACTCCGTACTTTGGTTTATTTCATTTACAATAAGTAGCTATCAAAACCATAAGATATTAGGATGATTTATGTATGTGCCAGGATGTAGATGTATGTGAAAATTAGAAATTTAAAGGTAGTGGTAAATATTATGATTCTTCCAACATTGCGAAAGTTGGAATTTAAACTTTGAGACCTAGGACTGCTCTGATAATAGTCCCTTGGACATGATTAACTCTGAGACAATCTTTGTAGAGTGGATCATCTTTAACACATGGAAACAATTCATGCAGGAATTCATGTTGAAATGCCCAACTAGACGAGACACCATTAAGCACCACTCTCTGGGCTCGGCCATCCAACCAGTTCCTGACCCAGCAGAGAATATTCCTATCAAATCCCCTTGCTGCCGTCTTCCCCAGGAGTATATCATGGGAGACTGTGTCAAATGCTTGACTAAAATCCAGATACACCACATCCACAGCCTTCCTCTCATCCACCAGGTGAGTTACTTGATCATAAAAAGAGATCATGTTGGTCAAGTAAGACCTACCCCTTCTAAACCCATGCTGGCTGGGCCTAATTTCTTGTCCATCATGCAGGTGTTGCGTGATAGCACTCAAAAAAAAAATTAGACTTTTAATAATTCGTATAATTCGTTTTGCTTATGGATCCTATGAATAATATGTTTTCAGAGTGCCTATCAAATGATAAACAAAGTCTTCTTTTTCCTCTTCACAGCAATTTCTTAGGTTTAGAAAAGTGACTGTGTTGTAGTCCCACTACAGGTGGGAATGGCTTGAAGTTGCAAGACCAAGAATTGAATTGTATTCTGTACTCTATTTATACAGCAGCACATGGAAAGGACAGCACTGGAAAGCCTTCTCATATGCACTGTGAAGTGTGTTTTCACAACATCTTAAACTACAGACATCCTGCATCCCATATACGTATACATCTCACCTGGCAAGAAAATCATACTGGAGCAAATGCTGGGGAAAAACAAGGGACTGAGGTCCTTTTTCTACACTTTCTCTGGCTTTTTGTCTGAACTGATAGACATGAATTTGCTCTGCCTACACTTTACACCAGCAGAAGACAACCAAGAAGCTTTCAAAAAATATTTATAGTGGACATTTCGAGCTCATACAGCTCCACAGGAGTTGGTAAGACAACACTCTTTCTGTGTGCTCTCATTCAGAGCTGCTTTGTGTCTGGACAATCTGCAGTCTGGGAAGAACTGGTCTGTAGCCTGCCATGTGCAGGCAATATTTCTTCAAACTTGAAAAAGTTACTTTTATTTTAGAAGAAAGCAGAGATCAATACCTAATCCCTTGACCACAGGTGCTGGGACTTTAAGAAGAACAACAAATATCACAACAGTCCCAAAGAAAACAGTGAGAGCTGGCATTGCTGCTGCTGCTGGCAATTTGAATTTGTGAACAAAGTTCAGGCAAGCTGTTGGTTTCAGACTCATTCTACATTCAGTGCAGTGTGGATTTTTGAGTACTTCTGTAGTGTGACCTAGGTCATTTTTCCTCCACTAGTCAGGATGATTGTGCCTTTGACACAGGCTGTAGCCCCTGTGCTTCTGTAGTCAGTTCAGTTTGGTTCCCTAGGAATCAGGTAAAAGATTGGCATTTCCTTGTTGTGACAATCATCATTTGTATGTAACAAGCACAGAAGCATCTTTATGATGCTATATGACAGCTATACGAAGCCCAAAATCACTCAGATGAGACACACAAATTCCCAACTCAATTTTTCAACTGTTTTTCAACAACTTTGATTTAAAATAAAGTTTGGTTTGTGATAAGGACACAAGACCAGAGATCAGGAGAATTTGGTGCTACTCCCAGTTCTATTATTGGCCCAAGAAATAAAACCATAGGAGTAATTTTATTCCTTGGTACCATCTTTCTAGTCCAATTTTACTAGCCTAAAAGGCAAATTGGAGATAACTGGAGACTGAGACAAGAATGTGCCTGTAGAGCTAAACCTAAACAACACAATAAAGTAAGATGTGAGTGTGAAAGTGAAGCATTTTATAGCTGTTATCAAATATCTATACACAAATGCACATTAGAATTTATGGATTATGAGCTTATTTGACAGTTGTAGCTGTTCCTTAGCAGCTGGAGCTTTAGTTGCAGTGCTCTCTTCACTCTTGTAAGTACTCCAGATTTTTTATATTTCAGCTTTCTTATATCTTCTAAGGAATGTATTCTCTCTAAAGGGAAAAGATATGAAGTCAAGTTTCCAAGAAGTGGAGTGATTTAGAAGTGTAAGACCCTTTGAAAGGCCTTTTCTGGAAAACGGTAAAAGAAGTTTCCTTTTGTGATGTTCATGTTAGGATGAAAAATTAGGGATGAAGTTACAAGGGGCAGCTTCTAAAACTGTTATTTGAAGCTAAGAAATTAAGAAATAATGAGCAAAACCTGATAAGAGTTCAAAACAGGGCAATTGTTTGTTTGCTGGGAAGGAGGGTGACGGTGTCACATCGAATTTACTTAAGCCGGTTTTCCAAGTGAAGAAAATGAGTGCTGCTGAGAATATAGGCCCTTCCAGGAGAAGTACCTCATTTATTTTCAGTTCCTTCAGCACCTGGAGTCTGAAGAGTTGGGATTTAATAAGACGGTAAGAGAAACAACTGTAATATTCAAAAATTGAAGTGATTAGGATGGCAACAGGATTGCAGGAGAGAAAAACCTAAGGGAAGGGCAGACACAAACAACTTTCAGGAGGTACCAATAAGCTTTTACATCCTGCAATGGCTTTTATTTTTCTTTCCTTTTTGAATTTGTTGGCAGTTTCTCTTTTTAATTTATCTTCTCACTTGAGGCCTCTCTGCTAATAACATGGAAATCACAGTTTCTTTGGAAGGGGTCTCAACAGCTCAGCATGCTTAGATAATTCTCATCCTAAACTGTTCTATGCTGTTGCAGTATGCTGTTTAACATGAACCACGGTACCCTGAGCGACAATTGCATTTCAGTGATTGTTACAATTATATCCACATACTGAGGAGGTCTGTGTCTCATTTTACAGAGCTGTGTCACAAAATAAATATTCCTATATCTTTAGGATATTGTCAAAAGAATCTCTAATAAAGATAAAGCTTCTGGGCAATCGTAACATTAAGTATCCTTCCTTTCTTTTTTTTTTTTTTTAATGAGGCCCAAAATTTAAAATTGATCCCTCTTAAGAAGGAACCTTTCTACTTGCAGAAAGGTTAATGATTTAACTGAGATAAGCAGGGTGTTTCAGAATCAATAGTGAGTAATTTATTATTATTAGAAATAAGGAGCTTATCATTCCAGAAAAAGAGATGCTTAGCTGCACGTTTTAGCATTGTTGCATCACACATGGAGGACCCAAAGTATGAGACATAAAAGCAAGGCATGTTTGATTAATGATGACTGGGTCGAGTTCACCTGCTGGCTCTCGAAGCTCCAATCTAACTATTATCTCCTGATTAATGTCAGGCATCAAATTCACAGTTGTTAACTATGACTGTCCATGCCAGACTTTATCTGTGCTGTGAGATGTTGGTCCCATTTAGATGGTATCAGCCTGCAGTGAGAATTATTGCACTACCATGTGATTACTTTAGCTGCTCTTGTGGATATTCTGTGTGGGATGTCTAAAAGTTATGCACCCAAGTTTGAGCTCGTCACCTCAGGCTCCCTTAATACTCACAGAAATACAATAGATACCTCCAGAGTGTGATTTTTCTGACCTATTTTAGACACCCCCATCTTGGGATAAGATGAATTGCTCTCTGGAGATGCCTGTTTCTCTGAACTGATAATAAAGGGTACCTGCCCCAGATCTTGGGCAGATGGTGACTAAATTAGAGTGAATGAATCACACCTTTCCCATCATTCAAGAAGAGTAAAACAGGATTAGTCTCTTCATTTGTGTGGCAGGAAGGAAGAAAGGAAAATAAGAATAGGGAATTAATGTACCTCCACATACAGTGAAAGAGTTCCAATGCTGTCAAATAAAACGGTGAGTGGTTTATTTCACTAAAGAGTCCGGTTAAGATTTCCAGATCAGCACTAGCTTAATCAGAAGATGAAAAGTAATAATGAAAGGCAGAATAGGTAACAAAAGGCAGCATTTTGCCCCAAAACTTCATTTTCCTCCCTAGACACCGATCAGTCATGTGAGAAGGGAGCCCCTTAGTCTCTGTAATAACCTCAATTGATGATGATGATTATTTATACTTACCTGATGTTCCTTGCTCAAAACTTTCAAGACTCTTCTGAAATTATTGTCCTCAATATATAGAGGGTAAAACTAAAGCATAGTAAAATGTCAGATTATATGATTAATCAGTACAGAAGTTGAAATGGGAATTCAGGTACTTTCCTCCCTGTCATCAGACTTAAACACTACCTATTGCTGCTTCTATCTTTGTTCTCTCTGAATTATTGAGTGCATAATACAGACTTGTTCCTGTGGCTTTTTAAAGAGAATTTTGGAATGATTCACAAACTTTTGAGAGGCTCAAGTTTGTTTGGGGCTTATTTTTTATGAAGGCCATGAAACAAATTCAGCTTCTATTGTTATAGGAGCTACTAGCTGAAGACAGTCTAAGTATAATCAATTTTATACTGAGAAAGCAGTGTGGAACTGCCCTGAAGTGCAGATACATTGTGAAGAGGGAGAAAGTTACTGCAAGAAATATTGTTGGGTTATTTTTTTTGCTGTTTCCTTTAAAAAAAATAGTCATATTTTAGAAATATGAATTCCAAGATACATGTTGCTACTTCCTGTTTGTACTGCAAACTGTTCTGTGAACTGAAACCTGGGCCTACTCTTATAGATTTGGCATAAAGTGTGTTTTTAAGAGCAAAATAAGTTAAAAGTGGTCCCTCACAAGTACCAGCATCTCTCTCCACCAGCACTTGAAATAATTCTGCAAGTGGCTCCCCTGATTTTAAGAGCCATGTCCTGTCAGCTTGCTGAGAAAACAGCCAACCAAAATGACACTGAGGAAACTTCATATGCATTTATACCACTCATGGTGTGATGGTTCACATGCGAAATGTGTTTGCACAGGGGAGTTTCACTGTCCCAAGAGCAGAGCTCCTGCACTCTGAACTCAGTTAACATCTATTTGAGAGCACTAGTCACAAGCAGGTTCTTATCTTTCTGTTTGCTTTTGGTTCACCAAAACCCACTGAGTCTGTGGTCCTGAAGGCAGTAAGAATGAAAAATAAAATTAAAGCCTGGGTATATTGCAGCAGCAGAATACATTGATATGTGTGATTAGGGAGATCATATCAAGACAGGCTGTTTAACCGCCTGACTTTTGTTGTGCAGCTTGTTCTAACATTCACATTATGTTGAGGATGTATGAAAGTACGTACTTAAAGATACACCAGCAGCTCAAAATTTGGTGATAAATAATGTGATAGAAATATAAAATCACACCAGAAATATAAAATATTAATTGAAACATAAATATAATTAGAAGGACCAGGCCCTATGAGGAGCGACTACAGGANAAGCACTACTGTCTCAAAAGAAACCATTTTATTTCAGACTTTAACTATGGAATTTGGTAGAACTATTGGAAGTTTTGAAGGGCAGCCTCTGTGAATGACACCTCATGACTTTCAGGGGAGAAAAATTTTTCTGTGGTAGTTAATGCTATAGAAATAAAAACGAGTGAAACAGAATCCACTTAAAAATCTGATTTTAAAATGCCATGAAATCTGACAGACAGAGGTCCTGGACAGGGACCCGGGCAGCAATGCTACAATAAGGTCTGTGAAATAATTCTTGCAGAGCACCAGTTACTGCAATTGCATGTACTACAGGCTTAGATGTCTGTCAAAGAGCAATTACTGCAAGATGGCAAAGGCACCAGGACTTCTCAGTCATCGAAGAACAAGCACTCATGCTCAGTGGCAATACGTGGGTAGTCTGAGGTCTTGCTGAGGTGTTTTGGAGGAATAGATGTCAAACCAAATAGAGTTTTGTTTAAATTAGAAATACAGTAATTCCATTTTTTACAGCTCTTGAAGTCCCTGTTGAGTCACTTTCTAAGCCAATGAACTGAATATCCCCAAATACATTAGTAGAAACAGAGTTTTGTGTTCTGATTCTGTGAGATCATGACTGCCTTTCCACTCCTGTTGAAAATCATTAAGTATGCTCAAGACTTTTTTAAAAAGGATTAAGCCTTTTATTTTATTATTTTCTCTTTTATTTTTAGCTGGCATTATCTTCATAGAGAGAATTCTTAAAAACATCACAGTTTCCCTTGTGATAGTGAGGAAAACTTTTTTAAAGAGTTTGATTTTCATTCTAAATTAAACATCAAAATGAGGAAAAAAAGGATCATGTTTTTATTTTTTTAAATAGACAGATGAAAGATTGTGTTATTAATAATTGACATGAAAGCCTTTCGTCTTGAACACTGGTGTATGTAAACCTCAATAAAATCCTAAAAGTGCTTTTGTAGAACAAGAACAGTCACAAAAATCTGAATAAAGCCACCTTTTCAAAGAACATGATGAGAAAGGGGAAAACTCTTAGATGTGCAGAGCAACACATTTTACATTCATGCCCTAGTTATTAGGAGGCTTTGAAGTATTCACTGTTATTGAATACACTGTATACTGTAATTCATTTAGTGCCTTCATGTGGAGCTAAAAAGTTCTAGCCAAAGTGCTTTGGCTATTTTTGTGAGCATAAGAATTTGTATGACAGGCGAAAAGAGGTGTTCCAGTCTAAATCTCGTGTTGTCCTTAAGGTTTGACTTCAGAAGTTATCATAGCAAACCTTACATGAAACAGAAATAATAACAATTGGAGGGGAGGTGGGTCAGGAGATGGGAATTTTTGTATTTGGGCTATGTTCCTCTTTAATGCAAAATATAATAATAGTTTACAATGTCAAGCTAGCTTTTAGAAGTTAATTTAAATTTAAGACTGTCTACAGAACAAACCAAAATCATCTTCTAATCCAGCATAACTCCATTGAAAAAAAAGCCAGTTACAAATGCTCAGGGTAATTTTGGGGGTAGATTCCAGACTACATGCAGACCATAAACCAATAGTTCCTTCAGCTCAGTAAGATATGAAAAAGGTGCTAACTCTACGCTTCTTGATGAGTTGTTCCCATCTCCTTGGGAAGTAGGGATGCTGCATTATCACATTTGAGAAAGCAATAGTAAGAAACTCATTACTGACTCAACCCTCCTGTTTTTTCATGTTCATCAGACCCCTGTAAAATCATACATCGGAACCTAGTAAACTTTGAGTAACAGTCCATTAGGTGAACAGTGTTGGAGTTGTGGTCTGTCGTTAGCTCATATCTTGATTCTTCAAACCCATTTCCATACCACCCTTTACTGTACCATAGATGTGATCTGATTCAAGAGCTGACAACAGCATTTCCTGCTCTGTATTTTTCATCTCTGTCCCCCACAGAAACCCTCTCTCTGCCAGGTGCTACAGTGCTTGCCAATGCAGGATTGATGTGCTCATGTGTTTGTGTGGATGTACTTTCTGATGTGCTGAGATTATTGCATGTATTTTTTCCAAGGCACTGAGTAAATGTCATAGGATTAAAAATGCTGTTGATTCTTGCTTAAATCCAACTGGTGTCCCCAAGTAGACACATGTGCACCCCACAAAAAGCCTTGTTCAAAATCAATATAATTCAAGGAAAAGAACTTCTTCCCATCTCTCCTTCTAAGATGCCTTGCTGTCAGGAGTTTATATCCAATATTTAACTTCAGTACTCTTGTGGTCACTATGGTATCCATTTTACTGAATTTCTTTCCTCCATATTTCTTGTGACTAATTTAGTATCAGTTTCTCTGTAATGCACTGTAAGCAATTCCTATGGAAGTGAGAGTACTGGAGCAACCATTTGTCTTTAGAGGACCTTCAAGTAGTGTAGATAAACCTGCAATGGAAATGTTATTCCTAAACTTAAGACTCAGTAGACTTGTTTTTAACCTGTTTTTAACCTTCTTAAACAGTCTCCCATTTCCTCTCTTTCCTCGTAGAAAGGCTAAAAGACCCTTTCCACAAGGCACTTGGTGTTTCAAGTTGAAATGCAGAGGAAAAGTAGCATTTTCACTTCACTCTGTCCCTTTACCTTCAGACAAGAGGACAGAAGGTTTGGCTCACACTTGGTTTTACAAGATTTCACTACGGCCATGTTCAAGTCCCTGTTGTAGAAATTGCATTGTTCTTTCTCTCTGGGATTCCCCTAATTTATTCAAAATAATGAACAGACAGCTCAACGGTAGAGGGCAAGAACTTTTGTAATCATTTTATAACTGATTCTTTTAGACACAATAAAACAGTTTCTTAGCAATTTCCTAGTTATTTCCCTAGTTATCCACAGTCATTCTCATGCAATGCCTGTGATTTGTTGCAAACCTGGAGGGGAAGAAAGGGACCCTTTCAGCTTTGGCAATTATTTTTCTGGGAAAGGAGGATACTTTTTTTTTTCTTTCACTGTGGCCTTAAACATATTAAGCAAAATGAAGCATGTATTTGTAAAGCTGTTTGAATGATTGTGGTAAGTAATGGAAATTTTTAGACTGTTTGTTAGACTACAAGCATAGAGAGGAACTGAATGCTCCCATAATATTAGTATCGAGGCATTTTATCAGGAAAGGACCAGTTTCTTCAGTATACCAAGCTCTACCTCTAAAGGCTGGAGGATGTTTTCTGCCTAGGCCTTTAGTTCTTAGATGGCACTAAAGCAGGAAGAAATTTAACAGGAAGAAGTTGTTTGGTTTGTAAAATTTCAGTTCAAGTCTTTATTTAGATGTTGAGTAACACATGGTCATAGCACAATGTTCACAATTCACACAATAAATGAATTTATTTTACACTTCACCCAGCTGATGCTGCAGTGCTGACACAAGAGCTGGGAGCACATTTATCCTTCTGAGGGCTTAAATTACTTATTTTTATTTTATTTCATTGTGTTTTTAAAGGGATTTTTCAGCCAGCTCAATCTCTTCACAGCAATACAGCAGGGCGAATCAAATACCTGTATGAACACACCTGAGCATTTAAGGAGTGACAGCTCCCATATAGTCAACAAAAATAAGATTCTAAGGGCAGGCAAGATTCGTATATCAGCCAAGAGATTTTTTCATAGAGATTATGGATGGAAATTAGACTAGAGTGACTAAACGTCCATATCTCCATTATATGTGTTTAAGCTTTGGTGGCAAATTGATGCTTAGCAGCTGGAACAGCTTGACACAGGAGCCTTTTAGGAGTTTGTTTCCCTGTCTTTCTTGTCCCTAGGCAAAGAAAGATCCTGAGCAAGTTCCATATGTTCCATATATCAAAATGCAGGAATTTGAGGTATTACTTTGTAAGAGAAAAAGAAATTAAGTACGTTTTTACCAGCATTACTATTACCAGTTCTATGTAGAACAAACAGCTCTTTCCTTTTTAACAAAGATAACTAGACTCAGCTAGGTAAAATATCAGTACAAAAAATAAGGGTCAACTCTTATCTGATGATTGTGTGTTAAAAGAAGAAAGCTTAGGTGGATGGCTTTTTATATCTAGAAGAGGTAATCAATTCTAATGAGTATGTGGCTGTTTTGCATTTTTTTTCTTTTGTAGACTATATGTGCCTTCCAGATGGTAAATATTTTTAGTTCCTATTTTAGTCCTTATTTCAAAAGAGATTTGAAGATCTCAGAGGAAACATGTTCATTTTCCATTATGCCAGTTTAAGGCCTCTAATGAAGTTTGAGAGCAGAATTTGGCCCATAAAACATATTTCTATGTCTATGATACATATTGCACAACTCCCCAAGGAACTTCAATAAATGCACTTATTGAACTACTGTAGCACTAAAATATGCTGCTGGGCCCTTTGGTTTCTTCTATACAAGGAGGTTTCTGAGAATTGTTGTTTACATCAGCACTTGTACAAATGGGAAACTAAATCATTAATTTATAAAATGGCATCTGGTAGTCTTAATTTCTCATTGATCTAGCTCCCTCTGGATTTTCCATGTCATACAGTACCATAGTTTTTGAGCATAATGTAACTTAAGTAGGTTAACATACCACAATTTAGGGCAGATTTCTGGAGAGTTTCCACCCTGCTGAATTCTTAATCAAGACTGAGGAATCAAAATGATTCCTTCTTAAATAGATTTCAAGTATACTCAATACCCCCAAAAAATGACCAGGTAAATTTGAATAGTTCATAATACTGACTCTAGTGGATTCCCTTTTGTAGACTGTGCCTGGGGATCCCAGATATGCAGAAGCTTTCTACTTTTACTGTAAATGGAGTAGAACCACTGGCTCAGGGACAAAGGCAGGGGAACAGGGCTGGGGAGGCTGCCTGGGTTGCCCCTCTTAATGCTGCATTATAATTAGCTACCTTCCATTTCTTATATACTCAGGTCTTTCTGATGGGGTAAGGGCATAACAGTGTTTGTTTCAGTCTGTGGCTACTTCTTCGTTGGAGGAGAGGGGATGGTCTTTTAACCCAAACTCTATAACTGAACTTTGGAGTGGGATGCCAGCTGATCCCAGATACACAGACTGGGTCTCAGGGAACGTAGCAGGCATGTTCAACACCTCTGAACCAGGAAATTTCACACACTCTTCTCAGCTGGGGGATGGAGACAGTCCTGGACCTCTTTTCTTAAGGAAAATAAACCTAAAACAGAGTGTTTACTCTTCTCTGTAGCAGTTCTAGCAGACACCAGCAGTCAGGAAGATGACCAGCATTGGAGCAGAGTGAGGTGACAGGCAGCCCAGGCTGGTGCCATGATCTTGAGTAGCTGTACTTGCTTTCCAACATGACAGCCTGCAAAACACTTGTGCTTGC